>PISX010012643.1:0-59925 GCA_004024625.1 Mellivora capensis
GGCTAAAATTAACAAGTCAGGAAATGACAGATGCTGGCGAGGATGTGGAGAAAGGGGAACCCTCCTACACTGTTGGTGGGAATGCAAGCTGGTGCAACCACTCTGGAAAACAGCATGGAGGTTCCTCAAAAAGTTGAAAATAGAACTACCCTATGACCCAGCAATTGCACTACTGGGTATTTACCCTAAAGATACAAACAGTGATCCGAAGGGGCACATGCACCCGAATGTTTATAGCAGCAATGTCTACGATAGCCAAACTATGGAAAGAACCTAGATGTCCATCAACAGATGAATGGATAAAGAAGAAGTGGTATATATACATAATGGAATACTATGCAGCCATCAAAAGAAATGAAATCTTGCCATTCGCAACGACATGGATGGAACTAGAGGGCATCATGCTTAGCGAAATAAGTCAATCAGAGAAAGACAACTATCATATGATCTCCCTGATATGAGGAAGTAGAGATGCAACATGGGGGTTTGGGGGGGTAGGAAAAGAATAAATGAAACAAGATAGGATTGGGAGGGAGACAAACCATAAGTGACTCTTAATCTCACAAAACAAACAGGGTTGCTGGGGGGAGGGGGGAGGGAGAGGGGGGTGGGGTTATGGACACTGGGGAGGGTATGTGCTATGGTGAGTGCTGTGAAGTGTGTAAACCTGGCGATTCACAGACCTGTACCCCTGGGGATATAAAACATTATATGTTTATTAAAAAAAAAAAGAAGCCACTTAATGTCTGCTTGACCGATGGGAAGTTCAATTGCCATAGGGCAGCCCCTGAATAGAAAATAAAGTGTTTTTAAAGTTGAAAAAAAAAATCACCGGAAGACCAATTACACTTTGTAAAGCCTCAGATCAGAATGAGAATTTTTAGGGGTGGGGCCCTGGCATCTGCAAGTTAAAAAAAGTTTACAGACACTGATTTAAGGGTTTTGGTACATCGAGGAACCTTGGGCTTCACAAAACAGTTGGTGTCTTCACAGGAGTAGGGTGAAATGGAATTAAGTTAAAATGGAAAACTGCAAAATGAAAACCACAGTAAGAATTCAAGGTGTGAAAAAGAAGACGAATATCTTTAAATTGAAGACAAATATTTGGCAACTACAGAAACCCTATGCTTTAAGCATGCGCTCTACCACTGAGCTACACCCCCTGCTCCTAACCCTATGCTTTAGATTTATTATTATTATTGTCGTTGTCGTCATTATCACTGTTTGCCTCAGCAAGCAACGTGGACAATTTTAGAAAGCCTGTCATCAGAATTCCAAGCCATTTTCCTTTTCCTCTTTTTATTTCTTTTCTTAAAACTGGGCTGGGGGAGGAGGGCAAAAAGAATGTGGTTTGTGAGGCAAGCTAAACCTCAAGAATTATTTCAAACCAAACACTTTTTCTAACTATTTGAAGCCTGGAAGTCTGGATATTGGGGGTGGGGGAATGAGCACAACTTGGGCTGTGGAAACATTTGTCATTTCCTGGGAGGTGCCCTGGAATTAACTCTTGAACACACTTTTGAGATGTGACCAAGGTCAGGTCCAACCCTAGACTTTTCCTTTATACTTTTCAGGTTGGTGTTTTCTTGATCTACATCTCAGTGGGAAAAGAGTGGCTTTCCTTGAGAAACCAGCAAACAGCAGCACCATTTGGGGATGTCAGTGATACCAACACTGTTCGGTGCCTCTGTGTTCTCACACTTCTCTGCGGTAATCCCAAGTGCGGACACAAATGGTGTCACATTTTATTAATCATATTTAAATATGAATTAGTTCATGGTGTTATGGTGTGTGTATGTTTTCAAGGGAAAATCTTTATCAGCACGCAACGTCTGGCTTTTGTGTTGCACTAGTATGCCAGGAAAGGGTTACAGAAGCCTGTCTTCTTGATGTATTACAGCTGTTAAGAAAGCTCTGCTTCATGCTAACTCACCGCCATCACCAACCCCCACTGCCTCTCTCTACTTAGTAAAATTCCTTGCAAAGTTGAAATCCAGTGGTAAGCAAAGGAAGCAGCGTTGGTTCATTAGTTTTGAGAGGACTAAGGATGAGATTGTTGTAGTTAAAAAGGAAGTTTTAAATGCACCAACTGGTATGCAATCTCCAGGATTCGTGGTTGGGAGTGTTGTTCCTGAAAAGGAATCATTCAGGATAAAGAGTAGACTTGGACTTATTGAGAGGCTGAGCTAGAATTGGAAGCCCCAAACCAAAATCACAATCAAGTTTGAGAGCTCAGCGTCTTCAATTATGGGAACACCGCTTGGCAGTTTCTTGCTGTATGCAACTTAGAGTAGATAACAACTTCCACTGCCTCTCTAATCAGTGTCTGACAGAACTGCGCTTGCTCGCTACAAATAAACAGGGACACACAAATGAAGTGTCCACAAAATGGCACACCCTTGGGTCAGCATAATAGCCACTTAGGCTATGGAGAAATCCACATGATTCATGAGGTCCTTAACTAAACACATTAAGGAACTATATATTACATTTTCTCCAAGTCAGAATAAGTGCTTTAAATAGCAATCAGGAAGGAGAGGTCGAAATGTCCATCTCAGAATGCCCCCACCCCCGTCTCTGTGTGTCTTGTGTGTGTCTTTCTCTTGCTTTATCTCATGAAGGTCAAGTGTCCGTGTGTAACCCCCATCTTTTGAGTAACATTAAGTCCCCAAGGAAATGAAAACAACTCATTTCTCAGTGAAATCCAAGGATCATCTGGATGGACCCAATACACTACAATGCTCATTGTGAGAGCCACGAAACTGATTTAAAGGACAGAAGTTGGGAAATGAAAGAGAGAAAGACGCTAAAGTTTTCTAAATGCATAAATACTGCTAGAGAAGGGGATGGCTGGCTTCTTGGCTGGCGCCTCTGCTGAGCCACGCTGGCTTCTTTCTGGAAGGGCGGGCTGTGGGGCCGCAGCTGGGCGGGGCTCCAGCTGGTCAGCTATGTGGCACTGCTGCTATTGTTGAACAGAATTCTTTCCTCATTACACATCTCTCTTCTCAGTTTAATAGAAAGTACAGTTCTTGGGATTTTTCTTTTTGTGAACTTGAAAAAAATCAGAAACAAGAAGATTATTTTCCCCTTATTTAACAAGGGACGATTTGCTGGATCTGTGGCTTGAAGCCACTTTCTATGAAATTAATTCTAAGGATACAGAAGAAAGAAACAGAAATTTGATCAATGTGATAGGATGAATATTCAAGCAGAATCCATAATTTACGAATGGAGAAGTCCGTTTGGGCGGATTGGCTGTTTTTAATGGACCTTAATTCTGTGGCGATTTGCTTTAAATTGCTTGTGTGAATTTAATGATCAGTCCGATATTGTTTCTATTACATAAGTTAAGAGAAACATCAGGAGCTGGAACATTAATCTTTTTTGGAAAATTATTAAAATCCTGGAAAGAACAAAAATAAAAGAGGGGCAAGATCCTTTTTGACCCTCATTTTTTAATCTGTAAGTTGGGAGTAATACTTTCTCGGCCTACATACATAGAACAATGAACAGAACCATTATTTGTGAATTCACCAATGCTTTTGAAAATCAAATGCAAAGGCTTTGCAAATTATGAATCAGTGATTCTCAACTGGGGTAGGAAAGCTGGAGGAATATGACTGGTAGTCACCTACATTTTTAACTTAAAAGAAGACTGTAGCCAGATTTGAGGACACGAATTCAAGATCTTTCTCCTTCAGTTTTAGCATCTGATGCCTCTAATTCCTGGTTAATATGGCCTCACATCAGGCAGAATTTTGCACGATCAATTATCATTGAGTTGGTACTCTTGTGTATTTAACAGCTTGGATAATTCAGGCCAAAAACAAAATCGAAAACATAAATAAACCCTGTTTTTGCCAAAAGCCAAACTCGAAAAAAATTTTTTTAAACTAGAACTTGGAGCCAAATTCTCTAATGTCATAGCTGTGACAGTCCAGCCCAGTGATTCTCAACATGTGATCTCTAAAGCAGTAGAATCAGCCTCACTTGGAAAACCTGTTAGAAATTGAAATTCTGGTCCTCTTCCCCAGACCTAATGACACAGGATCCCTAAGGGTGGGGTCCAGCAATCTTTGTTTTAAGAAGTCTTCAGGCAATTCTAGCTCACACTCAAGTTTGAGAATCACTCGTTGATCTAATTCTGTTGACTATTTGGTCACATCGGCGGACCGACAGTTTGAACAATTACAGATTGTTGTCTCTCAACCTCTACTTCTCTCTCCTTCTCATCCCTCCTTCGCCTTGTCAGTACTGATCTTCCTCAAGCACCACATTACTCAGATCCATTCCTTCTCTTAAATTGTCTCAGTGGATCCCGTTACCTGCTACATACATTTATGCAGATACTGTAACTAAAAGGGGTCCTCACTATCAAATCCAACCATCTAGGAGACCATTCTGAGGCAGGGAATGAGGGTGGGCAAATCAGACGAGATATCCCTGACAGCTTTGGGAGTGGGACAAAGTTGGTGCTATGAGGCGGCAACATGCTAATTGGGGTGTGTGTTTAGAAGGGGCAAGAAGTCTAGGATCCAAGCCTTTAATTATTTGGGATAGCCAGACCCCTTTTTGTGTTCTTGGAACTAGCTCATGGGGTGTGTTAGTTTGCTAGGGCTGCCTTAACAAAGTATTACAAATGGCATGGCTAAACCATAGAACTTTATCAGCTCCCAGTTCTGGAGTCTGGAAATCTGAGTTCTAGGTGTTGGCAGGACTGATTGCTTCTGAGGGCTAAGAGCGGAAAGGATATGCTCCACGCCTCTCCCCTTGGCTTGCAGATGGCTGTCTTCTTCTTCCTGTGTCTTCACATCACCTTTCCTCTGTGTGTACCTCTACATCCAAATCTCTCCCTTTTATAAAGACATCAGTCATATTGGATTACAGTCATCCTAATGACTTCATTTCAACTCTTCAAATCCTTTTAACTCTTTAAGAACCCTATCATCAAATAAGGTCACAATCTGAGGTACTGGGGGTTAGGATTCAACCTACAAATTGGGGGTGGGGAACACAATTCAGCCCATGACATGGGCTTATTACCACCTTTTCCTCTGCCCTTGGATGGTCCAGTGTGACGATCCCAAAAGGACTAGCATGAAGAAGAGTGCTGAGTGAGCAGGTGCCGTTCAAAGCCTTTTTTTTCCCCCCAACCTGGGAAACAGCTCTGGTGTTGGCTCTAATTCTAGAAATGAAAAACGCTAACACTGGAGAGTCTTTTAGAGAACTTCTGGCCTGACCTCATCATTTTGAAAGAAAAGCCCACTGATGGAAAGAGTTTCGCCCACAGTCACAAATCAGGCTTCTGATTTCAATTACTGTGCTGTTGAGTATCTTGCATCCTTAAGTGATGAGGCCGCTGACCAAGGTCACAGCAGACATGGGACGGCCAGACTCAGTTCTTACAGGACTCTATGCCCTTTACCGGTAGTGCTGAGGGGCAGTTGTACTTCTGAACACTAAACATTATGTAACACTTGTGGGCATCACCATGACTTTCCAATGTCACTTTCTACCTGGGACAGCTATATTACGGTAACCTAGAGGAGGTTTCAGCTTCTTTCCATCAAAATGAATTTCTGCCACATTTTTACTGAACAATATTCGCCTGACTTCATATTACTTCTCTTAGCTTGTTTGTTAGAACTTTTGTAATAATTGGTACAGCAGAAATAAAGAACAGACTAACCTTATGGGTCTCTTCAGATCAAAAGTCACCTTTTTCCTGCAAATTGTCAGAGAAAAAGAAAACGGATTAAGACAGTTTTTTTACCTCTTAGGACACACGGCTGCAGAGAAAGAAAAGAGCTGCCGATCAGTTTCTGCCCCTGGTTGGTGGGGGAATACTAGGATAAAGCCTCATTAATTTAGACTTATTATGAGTCTGTGATTATACGAATATATGGAATCATGTAAATAAGATCATAAGGGGAAAAATTAATTAGAAGAAAAGTTTTTCCAGTTATACAAGATGCAATCAGGTGAAGAAGTAATTCTCTCTTGTTAACCATTCTATCTCTAGCATCTAGCATCAACCTGGCAAATAATACGTGCTCAATAAGTCTGTGTGGAAAGAATGAATGAGTAAATGAATAAAAGAGTATACTTACAAGATAAGCAGACGTCGGCAATACTTGGGCTGGCGCCTGGATATGATAATCTAATTGCAAATCTTGCTTCGTTATTTATTAAATTTGAATCTCAACGAAGCAGTTCTCAGTCTAGTTTTAATTACCATAGATTCTTTAAAGCAATAAACCTGAATTTCATTAAAAGAATTATATTACCCAAACTTCATTAATTCATACTCCTCTATTCCTTTATTTAGGATGGCACAGTGAAGTCTAATTTCATTGAAATGACCCAGAGGGAAGTAAGCGATACCAAATGGGAGACAGGAAAACTGATTAAAGACAAACTCCAATGTTTACCACCATCCCTGTCTTTCCTTATGAAAGTCAACCTCACCTGAAAGAGAGAGAGAGAGGAAACAAAAAATATTTTTACAGAATAGAGAGAGATGGGTGTGACTGTCTTGGGGTGCCTGGGAAATTGTTAGGAAGTATAGAAGATAATTGCTGCCTTAACGTTACAAATCATAGATTTCTCCCCTGCTGCTTCAAACACCATCACCCACACGGAGGAAGCAAACTTGAAATCCAGCCAGTTATGTAAATCCTATGAGAATCATACAATGTATCTTACTTGACTCCAGGAGTGAAAAAACTACCACAAATCTGTCATCTTTGAAGATCTTGTTCAAATCATTTATTTCAAACTTCATCTTCCTTTATGTGTAGGACTACCCAAGGTGAGTGTAGAGAAGACTCTGGGCTTGATCTTACCGCTTACAGATGTTTCATTTTACAGTAACACCTCATTCTGAGGTGACTCCACTTGGCCAACTCAAATGGTTAACTGAGATTGGCATTGGTCTCACCTAGCTGGAGCCATTCTTTTCCCTTCACTTGGGAGCCAAAGTTGATTATAATCAAGAGGATAGAGGAGAAAGATAGACAATGGTTTCCTTTGGCTAATCTTGTCTGTTTTAGAAGGTGAGCTCCCTGGATTTTCAGTAAATAATCATGGTTTTACCTTATTCCTGGTACCAGGACTTATTTTCAATTTTATCAGTGCTGTATTTTTCTTTGACGTGTTCAGCACGTTACTGTTTTTCTAGTAATCTGTTTCTCTTTCCCAAACCATGAGTGTATTGTCCTTGGGCCTATTGTCTCACATTAAGCAAATAAAACTTCTGTGGCTCAGTAAGCCTTCAAAGCCTTTATTATTAGCAATGACATTCTATGGGGCCTAATGGGAAACCACTACATAATAATGAGCTCTCACAGAGATGAAAACCAGCACGTTTTCCTTTTAATTGCTGAGTATGATCAGAATGTTGCATTTTACTGCCGCCAAATATTAAGAGCTATTCTTCATTAATAATACTTCCCTTTTACTAGGCACTTATCCTGCGTGTAGAGTTAATCTTCACAACAACCTAAACATGTCGACTTCCTTTAATCACATAAATAGAGATGCGAAAACCCAGGGTTCGGGTCACCAAGTGGCAGAGCTAGACTTGGAACGAACTCTGCCCAACACTGAAGCCCCTGGTCCATCAGTGGAACTGCCTCTCCACATAGTCTGCGGTCAGTAGTAAAAAGAAAGTTTCCAAGCATTCAGATCACCCTAAAATGCCTTTTTAACATGGCATTTTCCCTAAGTACTAGTAAAAGCCCCTACTCAATTGTAATTCTTCCTAATTAAGTGAAAAATAAGGGGAAGAAATCAAAACAGAAATAGGAGCTTGGTAAAAGGGAAAATATTCCCTTCAACCATATGCCTCCGTGGCACCTATAAAGTTGTAGTTCTTTTTGAGAGCTGGCCAGAAAGGAATAGGGTAAGAGAAATGAAAGCAGAACCAGATGTGGGCAAGTCTAGGTGACCTGCCAAGGGGAAGATAATGTTCTATACAGATGCAGACACAAACACAGTGAATAAAAATCTTAAAGACATACTCATCTCCATTCACTGGGCACCAAACAATGAGAAAAACACACGTCTTCCAAGGGTGATGCTTGAAAACTTAGCTCTAACATTTGGCATATAGAGTTTTATTTCCATTCTAAATTGTCTTCAACTTCCTTTGCTGAGCATTATGGGACCAAAGTCTTAACTGATTGCAAATGTTTCTGTGGTAAACTTTTCCATGGGAGTCACCAGCTGGATTCAGCAGGGCTTCTTCTTTGCAGTAAAACCCGGGAAGGAGTGGGTAACATCAAAATCTTCCTGTAGGACATCACTGTAAAAAGTTGTCAATAAATGTATTTTCTGTGTTTATTAAAGTGCAGGGTGCTCAGGAGGAGCAGGTAAAATAAAGCCATAAAAAAAGTACTTGGACTCTAATTCCTTCTCAGCCAGACGACTTCTAGTGGTTTCGGAGTGCAGCCCAGAAGTACGAGTGGTTTCCAGAAAAAATAGTGTAAGCGTCCAAACCAAGCAATCTACCTAAAGTGGGTAAAGCAAAGCTGGATGCCATTATGAGTTTGAAGCAAGAGACATTCTTTTCCTTCCTCTCTCTCTAAGTGGACCTAAGAATTGAATGGATTTTATTTTATTTTATTTTATTTGAGAGAGAGAGAGAGCGAGCGAGCATGAGAGGAGGAAGGGTCAGAGGGAGAAGCAGAGGCCCCACTGAGTGCGGAGCCTAATGCAGGGCTTGATCCTGGGACTCTGGGATCCTGACCTGAGATGCAGGCAGACGCTTAACCCACTGAGCCACCCAGGTGCCCCAAGAATTGATTTGTAATAGGAAATCAGAACCTGGAAAGACTGTCCAGGAGGAGCTGTTACTCAGTTCTGTCATCTGTTGTATATTTGCATGAAGAATTGAAATTCTTCAAAATAAGCTTTCCCATCAGGATTAAAAAACAGAAAATCCATTATCACTACTTCTGGATATTCCTCTTTATATTTCCCAGGGGCCAAAAGTCCTTGTTAGAACATACAGCCATCCTCAAATTAGACTTTCTAGAAAGGTCTTTCTTATTTAACGCATCTTCAATAGAAAGACAGCTGGGTTTTCCTTTACAGAGGATAACTGTGAACATAGCAGGTGGTCAATTAGCACATTAACCTAAAATATTTATGTTTGTTTATTTTTATTTTTAATCAAAGGTGAAGAGTGAGGTTCTTCCTAAGAGAAATCACTTTTCTTTGCTCTCGGGATATTGACAGAGGTCACTCCCTATAGCTCAACCTCTAGGACTTCGTAGGCACCGGGGCCACTTTTTTACGTTATCATAAGGGAGGAAACCAGAACGTCTGAGGGCAGCAAGTCCTTTGGATTGGCAGGGAGGAAGCTCTCCCACATTCTTCACAGGGTGAGGCAGGCTTAAGTGCAGCCCATTTATCCTTGGTCCTCCTTGCGTCCTGTCACTTATCCTCTGTGGTATGTGGAATTCCTCTCCTGGGATTTCTCTGCAGAGACCCAAGACCTCCTCCTAGAGTTCTGCCTCTGGCAAGGACCCGTGAGATGCAATTCTCTTATCTTATCCTTTAGGTGTGACTGGCAAAGCTTTATGTGTGAGGTCTGGGGCTGACCCCAGAGAAATAAATCTCTAAGTCTGTTCCTAGAGTACTTTGACTGAGCCACCGAGGCATCCCTGCTCAGCTCTATATTTAGACCCTGGTGTAACCTGTCAATTCCTGTGAGAAGAAACCTCCTGGGCATTGGGATGGGGGATTCCTTGCAGACACTGGGCTTGGCAGCACCAACCCAACCCGTTGCTGGGGACATTCTAGATCTGTAGTTCATAAACTTTTTGTCTTCGAGGCACCCAAAAGAAATGAATTCTGAATCGGGCGGCAGTGCCCTTGAAAAGAAGGAAAGGTAAATATCAGTTTAAAAAGGGGGAAAATTTTGGAAAACTGGAAAAACTTACTGAAGTGACGTTCCTCTTCAACTAGTTACACTTTGGCCTTCAGCTCCAGTCCCCACCTGAATCCAGTTTCTGAATGCTCTGACAATACTTTCCCTTTGTGAAGCAAGATCCCCACATGTTCCAGTGAATGTTCAGTTCCCTTTCCTGCTAGACTGAGTTTAATCTCTTACCTTCAGCAAGGAATACCCTAGTCCATATTGCACTGCACGGTCAGTCAGCCCAGCGTCCCGTCTGATGGACACCACCCGAAGGAGTCCTCAGTTGCAGCACAAGTATATTCTACCTACTGAGCCCAAACTCTACACTGAGGAAGGCTCTGCAGTGCACTAGTGTGTTACAATTCACTGAGAACCTGTACCCTAGAAAGCCCTCACGTTCTGCTCTCTCCAGCCTCAGCATGAAGGAAAGCATCAGGAGCAGGTATGTGAGGGGGAAAAGCGTCCATCTCTGTGTATTTCCTCCTGATTCTTGTTAAGAACTGTCAAGGCTTTGCGATTTTTACCCTACTTGCAAGCTAGCCAGTGAGACCACACCGTTTCAAAAAAAAAAAAAAAAAAAAATTCCCGAGTAAGAAACAAAAGACTATTGCTCACAGTGATAGCAATGGTCAGAAAATGAGCATTCTTTTCTCTTTTGCTAGTTCCCTGAGTTCCACAGGGTGATGGAAACAAACCAACAAACGGAAATGGGGTCCAAGGGACAGTGTCACATGAAGGTGGAACTCTGAATTTAGGGAACCCAAATATGTTACAATGGGCAGTAAGCATTTCCGTGTTTGCTCTCAGGGAGGCATCATCTTTATTGCACTGGAGGCTAAGCATGCAAAGTATCTCTCTTCGTTCTGGAGGGAAATACTGTCTTTTTCTTCCAAGGCTGTTGACTATACAAACATCCTTGAGAATACAGTCCGGAATAAAAGTGCAATCAGCGTTTGTAGTGCAAAATGTGCAGAAGCATGTGACCCACGGAGGATTGTCTCCCAACAATTTGTACTTGTACTGACAGAGCTAGTAAAACATTATTTTCAGGATGAAGGAGAGTCAAATTATTTCTAGCCAGGATTCTAACTCCATCCTAGGCCATGTTATCTTCTGTAGGGTTGCTAGACTAGTTTGGGAGGTTAAAGAGAAAAAAAAGATAAGAAGAATTGTTCTTGAGAGGTGAACGTATTTAAGGACTCCTAACTTGTCAGTTCTTAATAAATGCTAACTTGTAGACATTCATGATTCTTCACTGAATGGTTACCTTTCCTTTCAGGTTATTGCTCCTAGGTTCATGCCTCAATAAACTAGTAGTGGGTAGTGAAGTTGAGTGCCATCTTTCCAATGTTCAAACATTACCCAACCACTGTAAGATCATTAAAATGTTTATACTATTCTTCCCCACAAACCAGGACGTTAACCTCACCACTAATAGGTAGATGCTAACTTCAAAAATCGGTCTCTGATTGTCACCAGAAACCACCACCACCACCACCACCACCATTTATAGACTGGAAAGCAATTATTGTTTTGTCAGTTCAGAAGTTTATAATAGTAATCTTTTAACTAATTAAAAATGATATATAAGGCCTAAGCTTCAGTTGACTAAAAACACAAAGGAGGGGAACTTTGCACAAACTGAACCATTAAAGGGGGTTTGTTTGAGGAGTGAAGCAAGGATAATTAAAACAGTGTCTCCAACTCAAATGCGCTCGGGTCAGTCGCCTCTCTGAATAAAACAACATTTTCTCAGTGGGAGTGTGGTCTGGTGAGCAATTAATTTTAAATGATAGTTTTATATGTTCTGGGAAATGTAAGTATCAATACAAGAATGATCTCCCCTCCCCTTTCATTACATTTTCCTCTTTCCAAGATGGCTCATATAGCAGGGTTAGAATTCATACAGTCTCTCTGCTAACCAAGAAAGAGCTGCCTGATGAATGCTCTCGGAGAACACAGCTTCGGCAGATAAAAAGAATGGCGGGGAAAAATGACTGCATTGCATCAAACTCAGATTATTTTTCCCTGAGGAAAAGGACAGCTTCAGCCTTCTCTTTTGTGAGCTTTCAGCCCACCATTACTCTTCTTCTGGGTCTCCACTGTGAAGTAAATAATTTCCAGGTTGCTTTCATTTTGGAAAACAGAAAACACCCTGAGAGGATTTAGGGAAAATAGCCATGCTCATCAGAGATACCCAGCCTCACGACTCTTTGCTCTATGGAATTCTGAGGGAGAGTTTGTCTTTGCTGTTTTTATAGCGATGGAGTTTGTTATGCTGTTTCTGTGGAAAATATATTCATGTTAGGAATTAAGTTCCATGTAAAATGCAGAGAAAGATATGTCTGGTGCATGGTGGGATAGAAAGTTTCTTGAAAGACACCTTTTCCTTGTCTCTGTATATATTGCTGAGGTAAACAATATATATTTTTCTTTTAAAATTAGATTCCAGTTGGTTATGAAACTGTTTCTCTAAGGACCATCTTTTTCATATAAGTTTCTGTCCAAAGGGTGTAATTTCTTGGGCTTCTAGAAGGCCCTTTTGTCCAATTCATATACTACTTCTGTTCTCTGCTCATTATTGTCTACCTTTTGTCTATCCTTTCTATTCAAATATATCTCCTTCTGTTGGTGGTAATTACAGAGCCTTGCTCCTAGGCTAGTTCATAGGGGAGATCACAAAGGTGAACATCATTTATGACTCCAGGAGTTTATGGTATAGAGCTGTGCTGTCCAATACAGTAGCTACAATTTGTCCAATATGTGGCCACATATGGCTACCAAACATGTGAGATGTGACAAGGGTGAATGAGAAGCTGGATTTTAAATTTTATTTACATTTAATTAACTAAAACTTAAAATATCTCAATTTTTTAAACATTGGTTACATCTTGAAGTGATAAGAAGCAGAATCTTAAGATTTATTTCCCTGTTTAGATGGACAGACTTATCAAATAAAAGAAGAAAATGCCCAGTGAAATTTGAGCTTCAGAGAAACAAGGAATGACTTTTTAGTGTAAGTATATTCCTTTAAAAAAAATCTGGCAAGTCTGCCTGTTTTCATTACTTATTTTAATAGGAATACTAGAAAATTTAACATTACGTATATGGCATTTCTAGAGGACAGTATTGCTCTAGAAGAAATGTTGTTAATCTGACTTCATTAGAATATAAACTTCATGAAGGGAAGGAAATGTTTTTGGTTGTGCTGGCTACCATAAATGCAGCTGATTTTTCAAATATAAGATTTGCTACATGACTATTTTTCCTGGGAGCAAAAGCGACCGGTTTTAGAAGAGGTGCTTAAAGGACAAAAATGTTCAAGGGCAGGGGTTCTTTCCATGACTCCTTACATCTCTCAATACACCAGTCCCTTCCTTTCCTAACTTTCCTCCTCAACCATAAGTCCATGTGGTATTATTTCAATAACACTATGGCCATTACCACTAAATGCATTCACCTTTGGGTTTCTGTTGTACCCAGCGGGCTAGAAAGTCTTCCCCAGGTTACCCATAGATCTGCCCTTCCTGAGCTCGCATTGCACAACCCACCCTGGCTGTAGCAGGCTGAACAGCAGGGCCATAGATTCTGCCATAAATGTATACTCAACAACTGCAAAAGGGCCTCATAACTTGTTGCACATTTTTGCCCAAGTCCCACCCCCGTTTTCTGAAGACTTTCAAACTCTCCTCAGAATTCTTCAACTTCTCTATCCTTTCCATTGCTCTCAGCCAATGACATTTTCACTGAGAAAATGGAAACTACTAGATAATATCGTGAGCTCTGATCTTCCATTTCCAAACGTTATCTCTGCCTACATCTGTATCTAATCTATTCTTCTTTCCTCCTGTTTAATAGAAGAGCTGTTTGCATCCTCTCAAAACCCAATCTGTTCACTTGCCCTTTACATTTGTACTCCAAGTCCCAAGTGCCTCCCTACCCAACCCCCACCATCATAGACGGAGATTGGCCTGTCCCTGTGACTGAACTGTGATAGTTTTTATTAAGATCAACAGTGGCCTCCATGTCTCTAAATCCAATGGACATTTTCAGGCTGCTTCTTACTTGACCTCCCTGTGGTGTTTGTCACTATTGATCATTTCTTTCCTCCCTTGACTGGACACAATCCTTTCCCGCTTGCTTCCTCTTGGCGGATTTGTTGTTATCTTTGCAGGCTCATCCTTCTCTTTCCTGACTTTAAGTACCAGAATTCACCAATACTCAGGGTCCTTTTCTCTTTTCAGCTGGTACTCTGTCCCTAAGCTCTCTCGTGATGCCTCTGGCTTCTCTTACTACCGATACGCAGACGACTCACACACGTGCAGCTGAAGCACACTCCGGATCCCTTATTTCCCTTTGACATTTCGGGATCGATGTCTTAAAACACCTCAAGCTCAATACATCAGAACTGAATCCATTATTTCTCCCTTTCCCCAAACTTGGTTCCTTTTATGCGTTATCTGTTTCCATGACCCCTGCCCTCTCACCTTCACAAAGTTCAGATTTAACACTGCAGTCTGACAACTCTCTCAGCCTCCTCCGATGTTTCCCGATGCAAGAAATGTGTTGCACCTTTAATTCCATCTTTGTCTGTTTTCTGGACTAATACACAAAGTAAACAGAAATTTTCCCTGGGAGATGAAGCAACAGTGAAATATAGCGACTACTATAATAGATCTCACTGAGCTTGGTCCCTTTATTTTCACAAGCAAGGCTTTCGAAGCTTAGAAACCCTTAATTGGAATGGAACTGAACAAGACCTGTCATCTTCAAAGTTCATAAACATAACCTCTGTTGCACTGCCTCACCTGGTTCACAGCTGGTAAACGTAAAGTTCCCTTAGAGGCAGACAGTGCTTCTATTCTCAATATGTTTTTAGACATTTTCAAAGGGTAATTTTAATGGGAGCTCTAACGCTAAATAACATACGCACAGAAAACGGCATAAATCATGAGTCCTGCTGGGTGCATTTTCACAAAGTAAACTCACCTACACAACCTCCCACAACAAAACACAGAGTGTTTGTTCCTCATACTGCACAAGACCCTTGGGACTTCCCTCTAAGTCACGAACACTCCTTCTTCAAAGGAAACCACAATCGGGACCTCTAAAAACAAAAGCTCATTTTTAATTTACCTTTATGAAGTAGCTCAAATCCATCTTTTTTCATAAATTCTCAGAGTGCTTCAAATAAGTAGGTATATGTGTGTACTTACAGCAATTCACCATGAAAACCTCGGAAGCTATTTTGTTCACCATTTCAGTGCTAGAGTCAAGGCACTTTCCCACTCCTGACCCCGTGATATTTTGTAAGAAAAACAAGGCATCTTTGCCAGAAATCAGGCATGTTCATTCTGCTGTTACCTTGGAAAAATTATTTAACTCAAAGATTCATATTCCTCTCTGTGAAGTGAGGATAATAATATTTTACACAAAGATTACCATGATCTGGAATAAATACGTTCATGCATATATGCACATATCATGGTGCCCAGAACATAGTATAACTTCAGTGAATGTTAGTTTTGTGGGAGTTATGATTAATATTATTAATATACAATATACTAATATACTAATATACAATATAATAATATTCATTTCATTGTCAAAAGTTCATACCAGAACTTTGTAGAGGCAATGTGTTAAATTAATGCCTCCCTATCCAGCCTTGGCCACATAATTTAGTTTTTGGGTGTTTGTGCTTCTCCTCTTTTCTGAAGAGACAAAAGGTGAAGAAACAATTAATGAGTTGTTTTTGTAAGCACCAAGCTCTACAGATGAGAAGATGAAAGGCACCTTTTAAATATACAAATTATCTTTTTGTTTCAAAGCACAGCAATGCAAAGGCAAGACACTATCCTCTTGAGAGATGATTTTTTTTGAAAGAGTAAAAGTCATATTGACTTTTGAAATCCCTCAAGAACATTTATTTGGATTACATTCTAATGCAAAAACCTCTATCTCCATTCCAGATAAAAGATGTCAAGAATTAATAGGTTGAAAAAAGAATCCAAAATTAATTTCTCCTGAAGTAATGAGATTAAAAACCACGAAGGCACAAATATATATATATATATATATATATATATATATATATATATATAGTTGATTATAAACGGCAGAGTTTGGGAGGTAGATGCTAGAGAGGAGTCAGTAATTCTGGGATCTAGAATCTTCTTTTCCACTATCCAGTTGTATGACCTTGGGCAAGTCATCTTACTTTTTTAGGACTCAATTTCCTTGACTGTAAAATGAAATTGTTAGTTCAATAACTTTATATTAACTGTTGATGGAACCGAGATTTTTAGATAATAGTCAAAGACTAAAGCCTGAATTCAATTCTGAGTGTGTGTGTGTGTGTGTGTGTGTGTGTGTGGTGTGTGTTGGAGTGGTTCAGATGCTGGAGAGAAATGAGTTCATAAAAGGGAAAGAGGATACCACGGGTGACAAGAGAATGAGTATAATGTTATATCCTAGATTTCTTGTTTCTGGATATAGCTTGAACCTGAGAGTTCTCAGTTTGGAATTAAAACAGGTAGTGTGTGCCACAGTGGAAAGAGTACTGAAATAATAGGCAGGACTCTGGATACTGGTGGCTTCTCTGTGTGACTAGCAGTATGATATCTGACATATCATTTCATCTCCTGGTATTCTCAGATGTAAAAAGAGGTGGTTGGACATGACTACTCAGATCTCTTCCAATTCCTAAAGTCTGATTTTTAAAGAGGAGGATGAGCCAATTGTTCTGTGTGGTGTGGGTACTGGGTGGAGTGGCTTCATGGCATTTTGGGATCAATCTGAAGCTTATAATTAGAGAAGAGTCCAGGCAAAACTTCGTGCCTTCCTTTTTTAAGGTCGTTTGGGAGAACTGGAATTCAAATTTTGTCTCGGTCAGCTATATTCACAATAATGCCATATACTAACCTCTGCAAAGCTCAGTGGCTTCTAGCAATAAAGTCCTTTATTTCCCACGCATGCTTCTGCAGGTCAGCTGGATTGGCTGATGTTGGCTGGAGTGGGATCCAGGCTGCAGGTTAGTTTTGGCTGTCAACGTGGGAGCAGTGAACTATCTTGAGTATGTGGACTAGCTCAGGGCTGTGTAGGTGTTTAAGACAGCAAGTCCAGTTGCTCAAGCAAATTTCAATTTTATGCATAGGTTATCTCTGCTAATGCCCCCTTGGCCAAATCAAATCATATGACCAAGTCCAAAGTTAAGGGGCTTAGAAGTGGAGTCTACTTACCATAAGATCACAGGAAAAAATACAGATGTATAGCACTTTTACAAAAGAGTAAAAGACTTTGGACTAATAGTTCAACGTATGATAACTTGACATAGGTGTGTGAGCATGTGGATGTATAATGAAACAAGGAAAGAAAGCAAAAGAGATTTATGAGTCAGTTAGGAAAGAGAACAGCATCGGACAGAGAAGAAGGATCTAGGTTTTATAACCATATGCCAGTCATTCTATACCCACGAGCAAAGTAGTTTCTTGTACTCTACATTACTGACTGAATGAGGCTACTAATAAATTTCTGCAGAGAAACGTTCTTATCATGCTCAACAATGATCTCCCTATTCCTAAAATCCCATAATTGCTAATTCTCACAATCATTTCTCAAGTCGCCCAATATTTGACCTGTTGGTGGCATTCGACACAATCAAATGCTCTGTCCGCCAAGTACACTTTTGTGAGTCCGGTTTTCTTCTGCTCAAAGGCTGTTGACGAGAACTAGTCACGTGGCTCCTTCCAACTGCAAGGAAAGCTGAAAAAGTGAGAGTCCCGTGGATATTCAGGGATTTTTCTGATGGATTCTCTGAGCCCACTTTATTTCCCTTACTGCCACAACTTTGGGGTACACCTCATGGCACCTCCCCCTCCCCCCAGATACTGAGGACATTCTCTAAAGGTAAGCATTCTCTACAAGAATACATGATGAAAATGGCCTTCAAGAAAACACAGGAGGAAGGAAAAAAGAAGTAGCAAACACACAAATGATGGTCTGTATGAGTAAGAGGCATTAGGTGTGGGCACCACTTCCTAGGTGGGGACGGGAACAGCGTATTTAACCCTCTGTGCATTTCCATTACCTTATCTGTAAAGACAGGAGCGATAGCGAGAGCACCCACTGGCACAGGATCCTTTTGAGGACCAAATTAATATACATGAGGCACTCAGAGCAGTGTGTGGCACGTGGAAAGCCCAGTAAGTGTTAGCTATCATTATTTCATGCATTGAACAATTAAATTCTGAATAATAGAGAACTGAAAAGTGATAGTAAATTTATAAAATTTTAAATCACCTCCCATAGAAACCATAGCCTAATGAGGAAGATTCTCATTTTAATATGTTTTATTACAAGGATTATGGAAACACATAAAAAAATAAAAACAGGATGTGTTCTTTCTCTGCACATGTGGCACTTTGGCTGGAGGTGCCTTTTTTTTTTTTTTTTTTTTTTTTTTTGGAGAGGCTGAACTAGAGCATTTTAGAAATGGAACAGAGCCAATGAGTAGGGGGCACTTAAGATGTGTTTGTAATTGCACACCATATTGTTTTATCGAAACTCTTCCTATTCTGTGTCAAGGGAGCGTGATGAGTGTCTGGAGGTCTAAGGGGCTTGTTAGAAGCCTGCAGAGAACTCAGGCCCGCCCCTGCTGATGTGGCTCTGTGGTGGCGGCTTTTCTTCTAAATTGACAGCAGGAAGATATTCTTGCTGCCTTCTTTCCCTCTGCATTTCCAACAAGGAAGAACAGCTGAGGCAAATGAGACAGAATCTTTTTCCAATTACATAGTATGCATATTTCATTGCAGCCGCCGCCTATGAGGCGCATGATACTGAGCGATTTAGTGGTGCTGAAGCAAACCGAGCCTACAAAAGATTTGGGGGTAGGTTGTTAAATTTCCAGAAGATTATTTGGGTGAAATGGCATGGTAGGTTAATTATCAGAGTGAAAAGAATAAGGCTTTTAGTTGCTTTAGAGGAGCAATTGCAGCCCTAAATACGGTCCCAAATTACTCTTAAAGCACAAAATGGTAAAAAAAAATTGTGGCAAATCAAACTGGCTTTTTAGACTATAATTGTCTTGAAGGGGAGAGGGCAGAGCTTTTAGAGGAGAGGTGATTCACTTGGTGGCACTTAGCTGCTAACTTTTACTTTGAAGAAGGGTATATGTGAATTGACTTTCTTTACTTCACATCATCATAGAACTCTTAACTCTTCATAAATGTTCCTGAGGGAAAAGGCCAAGTTGGAATTTTCCCTGTGCTGAACTAGGTAAAACATCAGCCAAAATTCAAGCCAACATTTTTTGCAAAGGCATTACTTCTGAACAAGAATCTAAACACAGTGAATTATATTTCTTATTCCTATCTGTTTCTTCTTCATGTCTTATCCTCTTTTGGATCCTCTTTTTTTCCCCTTGGATTATTCCATCCTTATTCCCCCCCCCCCCCTTTTTTTCCTTTGTCCATTTCTGTTTCCAAAATCCTTTGATATCCTTCAGTAAAGCAGATACTATGCAGCATTCTGGGGAAGGGGTGGGTAATGTGTGATGAGAAGGGATGAAATGAAGACCTTTCCTTGGTTCTCAGGAAGTATGCAAACTTCTGAGGGGTAAATCCATACATAAGCATACTCGTCTAATTCAGAATACCTGGACTGAGGCTTTTGGTCATGCTGAAGTCTAGAAGATCTCTCCCAGGTCTCCTGAATTTGGGGTATAGACCAGTATAAATTTTAGCTCTGCTACTTAGTAGTTGAGTGACCTGAGGTAAGAAGTTGGAAACCCTTAGAAGTTTCATCTTTCTGATCTCTAAGATGGGTGTAAGAGTAGGTTAGTTGAAGAGTAGGTTAGTAGAAAATAAGAGTGGGTTTCAAATACACAGGAAGACGAATGAGCGGTCTACTACCATAGTAATACCACAGAACTGCAGGTAAAATGAAGGCTTGAAGTTAAGGAAGGATGAACGGTACCAAGAGGATGAGAAGGAGGGTGAAGAAATATGAAGTTTGTAGAATCAGGTCTTCAGTACCAGGTGATGCCATTAACTGGGAAAAGAAATTCAGTACAGATATAATTTGCTTTGGGCCTATGGTTTTGAGGGACCTGCTGAACATTCAAGTAGAGATACCCAGAGGGTAATTTGAAACCTAAGTCTGGAGAAATCATCAGATTTCAACACATATTTGTGAGGCATATAAAACGTGCTAGATAACCTGTGAGACACTGAATATGGAATGGCTATAGAAAAATTTAATTATCCCTTTGCTTTCTAGAGGAGGAGAAAGATGTAAGATAAATACTAATGCAGTGAAATACAGAACTAAAAAATACATAAGTTATATGAAGGAAAATCACAAAGTGCCATGAAAATATCTAGTAGGAGGTGCTAATTTATATTGGGAGGTTTTGGGAGGTCTATTCAAGGAGATTTAATCTGTGACTGAGGATAAATTAGAGGTAACTCGGCGTAATCTACTCCTAGGCAGTACCTACAACAAAGCCGTTCTCTTGAGTTTCCCCATGGCTGCAGGTTGGTGACTACAGGTCTAGTCAACACATCTACATTGTAGCAGAAAGAATTAGGAAGAGGAAGGAGTGCTGCCTATCTGTTGTAGGAACATTAGCATAGAACTTCATCTTACATCTAAGTGGGCAAAACCACCCTAGCTGGAAGGAGATGAAGGAGAAGGACTTAGAAACTCAGGCTGGGGAACTTGGCCAATAGTATCTGCTATATTAAGCAAGAATTATGCCTTCAAAATTGAGAGAGAAGGAAGTTTCAAGAAGGTAAATTGGCAACACAATCAAATGTCACAGAGGTTGAGAAAGATGAGCTCTGAAACGAAACTATGGATTTGACATTTAGAAGGGCAGAGACCCTGCCCATCATGCTCTCTGTTGAATTCCAGGCACCTTCTCCAGCGCCTGGGACAGAGTAGGCAATTAATCACTGACTAGGGAAATTAATCTGGCTGCAGTGTATTAGATGTATTGCATACATAAAGGTCTGTATTGATCATCCAGTATAAATTAAATTCTAATTTTCTCTAAGTAAATACTTTCTGGAAAGAGTGAGCATCTAGAGAGTTATCCTTCATATGTACATCAGAAACCAGGTAGGAGGAATAGACTAAAAGTTAAAAAATATTTCCCCAAAGCTCAATGAAAGCAAGAAAAAGAAACTACCTAGAAGAATTTGCCCGCCTCTATAATTTTAGTAGCTGTTTTGAGTAGGGACAGGTGGCTTGTGGACATGGAAAAGCTGTTTATGTAACATTATAGCTATGTATTTATATGCTCTCTTGCTATAGGAAAGACTCAGAGTTGTTTCCTGTCGCAGGTTGGTAGAAAAATTTCCACGACAGACATTTGTGCCATCAAATGTATTCAATCAGTATCTTACATTTGCATAGCACTTTAGCGTTCACAAAGCACATTTTAATGTAACATCTAATTATCTTAGCCATATTGGAGGTTATTAGGGCAAGTATCATTAATCTCTCATTTTATCACTGAGAAAAATAGATCTTAAGTAATTTACTGAAAATCACATACGTACTAAGGGATTGAGCCAGGATTCGAACATGAATTTTAATTCTCAATTCAGTGTTCTTCACTAAATAAAGTTGGCTTCCCAATAATGTAGAATTAGATAGGTAGTTTCACACTATCACGTGAAACCTCCAAACTAGTAGCTGCTTTGTGGGATGGGGTGGGTGTGCTTATTCGAATCAGTAGCTAAATAAGTTTTTGAGTGTGGTGCATAAATAATGAATCTTGGAACACTGAAAATAAATAAAATAAAATGGAATAAGTAAGTAATTAAGTTAGTTTTTGAGATGCTCCCTTCTCTTCACAGAGGCAGCTAAAAAAAGGATGAGAGGGGACAGCCTTCCTGTATGGACGAGAGTATTAATTGCAAGGCAATTCAAGGATCCTGTGTTAAGTGGTGTTCTTGATACAGGATAACTCCAAGGATAACTTCCTTTTTCCCATTCATTTATGGTATTCTTTGCACATGGCCAAGTATTTACTGTCCACGCATTATTTTAGTGGGAAATAAGAAAAACTTCACAGAAGATATTTATAGGTACATATGGTAGCCTGATCCAATTTAGAGCCTGATTAGAATTTAGCATTTTTAACTCCTGGCGGGGTGGGTGTCATGGTTTCCTTGGTGGACATTCTTCTGCCTTTGCTATTGGTGGTTTACATTTCCACCTCAGTTTCAAAATTATTTTTATGATGTTCCTCCTTTCTTCTGGAGTCTTCTGCAGTTTATCAGATGCACTTTGAGCCCTTTTAGAGTAAATGTTGTTACGTTTATTCGAATCCTTTCAATTCCCTATCTCATCTTCCTTGAGACCGGTGACAGGAATATGCACTCATCTTTTAAAAAAGAAAGGCACTAACTATATTTGTGGTCTATAATTCCAGGATTTTATTTTGTGAAGGGAAAAAAAGACAAAGAAGAAGAGAAATAACTCACTATTCTATAAAAGATACTCATATTGTAAATTATTGCCCATTTGACTTGACAAAGTCCAAGTTTGCAGGCCTTGAGGCTAGGAGCAGTTCTGAGCTGCCTGAGAGACAAATGAGAGCTGCTGATCCAGGTGAGCAATGGAGCTGCGGGACTCACTTGTCACTAGGTGACTTTGGAGATTATGACTCTGTGTGCTCTGAAAAGCCTTGCAGGTGGACATGTGCAATAAATCAAAACTAATCATATCCTGAAGAGAACAACAGCTGTGTTTACACCCTTATGGGGTTATGGTGACCCTCCCTGGTGGGCCTTTTAGGAGTGTTAGATGTGACGACTTGCTAATAGTTTATCTGAAACAGCTTTTAAATCCATTTATTAAAGTGTTAAAGATTTATTTTATATCTTTTTTCCAGGGTCCAGGGTTCAGTACCTCCATTTATTCACTCAACAAACCATTCTTAATGCTCCGTGTGCCGGATGTGGGACAGTGAGACGCAAAGATGAACTAGGCAATGTCATTATAATTAAGAAACTTATAACCTAGTAAAGACGGTAAAGCACACAGACCATGAAAGGAAAAAAAAATGTGTCACGGGAATATTTATTAATAGTATTTTATATATTAATATATTTAATAGAAAGAAAAATAAGAGAAAAAATAGGAGTAAGAATACATTAAAAGAGTGGCAACAAGAAGGCTCGGTACAGACATTAACAGGCTCCCATTCTATGTTACCGCCTGCTTTCATTTTGCAGAACCCTTTTTTGAATATAAATGACTGCAGTGATATTCAGCTAAAATTATCTAGTCACAAGAAATTTTAGTGAATTTGTTCAAAAAGCAAGCACAATTACTGAGGTTTACAAATAGGCAAAACCCAGCAATTAAAAAATGATGAATTTGTTTATCTCTGTGCTTGCCCACATTAGAGTCCTCTGTATAATTTTGGTACTAGAATTGGAAAATAATATAGACAGCTTGGAAAGAACCAGAATTAAAGTCCCAGAAATTGATTAAAACAAGCTCCTTCACAAGGACAGTACCAAATGGCTTGGGTACTCCAAGCACCCTGCTCCAACCCCCGTAAAGATGCAGTGTGAGTAAAACTGTGCTCAACGTTCACAGGCGGCTGATTCAGGATAGAAGTTGGCATCCTTGCCAGCCAAGCAGATTATTACCCCCAGGGCCCTTTTAGGTAGAAATTCTGAAGCCTCCACATGTCCCCAAATGATGGAAATAAGATTTATGAGGAATATCTATGGGACTTTCAGCATCTGCCTCACCCTAAGTACTCAAAGATATTTGTCAGAATGAATGAAGATGACTTCAAGAGAAGTGACTCCAAGACTGACTTAGCTTTTATTTCCTGTACCTCCTCTGCACGTCTTTTGGATTTAAAAAGAAAATTATTATGAATTTGTTAATATTGTTAAAAATGGATGGAATGAAAGGCCCTATACCATCGAAGGGTCCAATGTGCAAAATAAAGGACTTGGGGCAGACAGATTATTTCCTTATTGATGTGGTGGATAAGAAAAAATACTACCCAGTTAACTTATAGGACTCATTTTCAAAAGGAGAGTAGATTTTCAGTAGGCTGGGATAGTTTCAGAGAATAATTTGAAGACCTATCAAAGTTCCTTCCTGCCTTATGGGTAATAATATAGGACTCTATTTACTTGGAAAACCTAATGATATGTGAAAAAATTATAGATTAATGAATCATTATTTCATCAATCATCAAGCTGTATATATTTTCCCCTTCCACATACCCTATAGCTTAACAACCATCTCTGAAAAGTTTTCCTTTATTCATTGTAACATGTCTTTGTTGAAGATCTGCAGTAGCAGATGCTAGTGCAAGGGACTATGGAGGAGAAAAGATTACTGAGAAGTGGTTGTTCTTTGCTTTTAAAGAGCATATATGGGGCACCTGGGTGGCTCAGTGGGTTAAGCCTCTGCCTTCGGCTCAGGTCATGATCTCGGGGTCCTGGGATCCAGCCCCGAATCAGGCTCTATGCTCAGTGGGGAGCCTGCTTCTCCCTCTCTCTCTTCCTGCCTCTCTACCTACTTATGATCACTCTCTCTCTGTCAAATAAATAAATAAAATCTTAAAAAAAAAAAAAAGCATACACACTTATATGAAAGAAAGATGACCCTAAAGGATCTTGAAACCTCAAGCTCATGATTTGTAACAAAATACCTATTCAATTGTTAACATCTAACCTTTTATTGTATGGTGCATCCTCGTTTCTGTTGTTCTGGGCTCCCCTCCCCAAGCAAAGAAATGGATGACATAGGGTTGGTTACAGACTCTTTGACCAGCACAATTTTGGCTGTAAATACTTCACTAACTTACACTACACACTTAGACACACTAACACACACACTCACACACACACATAAAATTTTAACTGATAGGAATTTGGAGGCAATTATTTTATGTTAGCTTAATTCTGGGTTGCGTTTCTTCACATGAGAATGCAGCGGTATGTTGAAACATACTTTGGCTTTCCCAAGGGTGTGGGCTTTCTCCCTGGGGTTTCACATTTTCCTTTGTGCCTCTTGTGAAATGGTTTGTGGAGACTGCAAAAACAGAGGCCTAGCCTGACTCCTCTCCCTTCCCCCGCCCCTTCCAGCTCATCATAGTCTTATATAATCCAAGAGAAATCTGCTTTTGGTTAGAATGCAGTTGAGAGCAAAGTAAGATTTTTTTTTTTTTTTTCCTTTTGGACATGAGCATGTTCCAAGTTTGTTTGGAAGTTCTGTCAAAGCAACAACTTTTAAATGGAGGCAGCTGGAAATCATTAAGGAAACTTGCAGTGGACAGTGATTAAAGCAGGATGGAATTTCCACTCTCTCTCTCTCTCTCTTTTTATGGTACTTTAAGCAAGTTAGTGTTGCTTTTGAAACTTGAATTAGCCCTCTGACTATGAGAGTTGGAAAATTATTTTACTCTTTTACTTCCTAGAGACCACTCCACTTCTTTTCAAGGCTGTTACTGCAAATGAATAAATGAACACATTTGGAACTAACTGGTGTTCGGCAGCACCGTGCCTCATATTTCATGATTATCCCTGCATCTTCCTGGTCTGAGTCTGATTTGAAATGATAACCACTGAGGAACATTATGAACACTTTGTGGCTACTTTCCTAGTCTTATATGATAACAGAAGGCTACTTTCTAAGGCCCCAGTTTTTACCTCCCACCTTTCTTCTTTAATGGTCGTGCCACTTTTAATGACAAGAAATAGTTGCAAATGAGTCACTTCAAGTTCTCTTTCCGTTCCAACTTTCTATGGGTTCAGCCGCAAGGCATACAGGGACTTCAGCAGCAAAGGCTGAGGGGTAGTGGCTGAGATCAGAGCTGGGAAAGCGTGGCTGTGGGTGGGGCGGGTGTTGCTATAAAGAGCTTGAATCTGGTCAGTGAGGCAGGGCAGAGGAAGCACAGATGATGGATAGAGCTTGGCAGGCACAGAGAGTCTAGATTAGTCTGTCGGGAGAATGACCCTGGCTCATGGCAGGCTGTGTGGGATAGAGGGTCCAGGTCTCTCCAGGAAAGCAGATTACCATCACAGTCAGAAAACAAACTGGTCAGTTCGTATGACGCATTAAGAGAGACCACTGTGCTCTGAGCGAGAACAGCCTCAGCTGGTATTGAACTTCCGGCAGCAAAATGAATCCTCGCGATTGTTTGCCTGCCTCACTCAGTGCTGGTGAAACACTGGGCTTCCTTAGTAGGACTGGGCTGGAGAGACTGGAGGGTTCTTTCATCACCTGTCTCCAGTTCTTCTTCCCTCTCAACCACATCAATATGAAACAAGGAAGTCTGCGCTTGTCCCCATTTTCCCCTTTAATACTTTTTATAAAGATCAGAATACAGGACTTAATAGAATTTTGATATGCCAGAGTAACCTTGCTACAGTGGATGGGCAGGGTGGAATAACAAGACAACTTTGCCCTCCCCCCGCCCCCCACTCCAAACTCTTTTTTGTTGCTGGAAGAATTCCAGGAAGAACACAGTGACTCTTGTGGTGTATTAGGTAGTGAGAAACCCTTTGTGCTGTTCTAGTCACCCAAGAGATCTTATTTCAGTTATTAAAATGTTGACTTCTGTGTAATAACATTAATGTTATTGGAAGTCAAGGCTTATGGTCTTTCTTAGCTTAGGTCTGTAAGAGGTGACCTGCAGGGGAAGGCAGACTGGGGGGCTCCATGTCAGAGTCACCACTTCCTGCTTCTGTGCCTCCTCCCCCCTCTCCACCGGGCTCCTGCAGGTTCCAGCTCCATAGGAGGGGGCTAAGAGAGAGGGGGGAGGTCAGAGGAAAGGAAAGGTATTATTGGATCAGTGGTGAGATTAGCTGATGTCTGTGTTCTCTGTACTTGGCAGGTTTTTTTAAAGCCGACATTTCCTCTTGGCAAACTTGAGTGCATTATTTGAAAATTGCCCACCCTCCATCCCCAAATCACTGGGGTATCTGACCTGCAGTTCTCTTGAAGTACTGGGAAATTCATCATTGCAGATGCTTGCTTATTTGATATTCTCCCTGGGTCCCTGGGAATCTAGCATACACTCCTTTGTAAGAGTTACTGTGTGCCTCGAGGCAGTCATTTGGGGCAGTATTTAGAGCACCTTAAGGCTGTCTCTGTTCTCTTGCATTCACGTAAACTTTCACACTTCCTTTGCACAAAAAACTTTCGTAATCTTTCTTTGTAGCAATCCTTCTTGTCTTCCATCAGAGTAGAGTTGCTCATCTGCTAGAGTTTTTCTATTCTTTGTCCTCTGTCAACCCTGGGGCACACCTTGAACTCTCTCAAGTGGTTCCATCGAAGCCACTTTCTGTGGGTTCAAGATGAGGGAAATCATGCCTAACTTTTCCTGTCATGGAGAATAAGAGGGACTCAACACTCACGAACAGCTCTCTTACCAAATCTTATTTTTAAATTCCAATTCCCCTTTAGCCTCCATCCTCCATTACATGGTAGAGATGGGTGGCTTGGTCAGGCTTGCTTGCCTATTTCTTTCTTTCTTTCTTTATTTAACCACATCTCAGTCTTCTATAGATGGTATCAAACTTTTCAGTGGTTAAAGAAATGTTTAGCACCCATTGTCTTGGGACCTCTATAAAACTAAGGAGAAAGGAGCCATTTAAAAAATCTTGTTAAGACCTGATTCAGACACTAAAAGTGTATTGTTTTCTTGGTGGTAGAATCATCAAGAAAGAATGAGAGTTTTCTTTTCCCTGCTAGGTTTATTAACTTTGAAGAGTTGTTGTTGTTGTTGTTTTTAATTTAACATATGCTCTCGATTTTCACAGAAGTCTAACTGCTAAACTCAACTTCTGTATATGAATCTATTATTAAGAGACAACTCTTGTTAAGAATAACAAAACAAAACATTAATTTGGCAGAGGTCTTAAAGTCTGTAGTTGAGTAGACAAACTATTAGATTGATTAAAGAGATTTTCATACAAAGGCAGTCTACTAATTTGCTGAGCATTGTATCTCAAGGTTAAAAAATCCTGGCTACATTTTAAAGCAGGGAAGATCAATTAAAACATTCATTAGAATCCTATTTACACTTTAATTGTCAACTCTGCTCATTTGTTGGAACCCTTTTTTAGTCATTAGTGTCTGTCAGTAAGAAATATGTCTTAATTTCACTTATATTCATTTATTCCTCCTTTCATTCAATCAACAAACATTAATAATGTGCCAAGCACTTTGCCAGCTTTTAAAAATATACTGATGAAAAAGACAAAGCTTACCCTCAAGGACATATTCACCTCAAATTTTCATGTTATTGAAATTAGTATAAAGGCATTAGGTTTTACTAAAGTTAGAAAAATAATTGCCTTTCACAATGGAAATGTATAAAAAGGACCCTAATGAATGTATAACCTAATTATTCTTTTCTGTCTGTGGTTATTAATTATCCCAGGTACATTTCAGTTTTAAGATACCTAAGTGTGTTTTGTTTTGGTTGCTATTGGGCCTTTCCTCTGTTGGAGAGCTCTTGGGAACAGACAATACACATTTTCTTTTTTAATTTATTTTTACTTTTTTAGATGTTTTCATTTGGATTCTGTAGGACCACAGAATCAAGGGTCAGTAAAGTCCCTATTTCCTGTTCAGAAGAAGAATTTTCCTACCTTATCATTACAATATAGAGAGAGTAGAGCTAGTTGAATTTCCCAGATTCTGAACAAAGGGATTTCTGAGTATAGCAGGTAGTGGGGCTCTTGTACTTGTGAAGCCACAGAGGAAAACTGTAAGCTCTCCAAGATCACCTACATGGTATGGGTGTAATTTAACTGTCTTCCAACTGGGCAGCTTAACTTCTGATTTTCTTTCTTTCTTTCTTTCTTTCTTTCTTTCTTTCTTTCTTTCTTTCTTTCTTTATTTTTAAGATTTTATTTATTTATTTGACAGAGAGAGATCACAACTAGGCAGAGAGGCAGGCAGAGAGAGAGAGAGGAGGAAGCAGGCTCCCTGCCAAGCAGAGAGCCCGATGCAGGACTCGATCCCAGGACCCTGAGATCATGACCTGAGCCGAAGGCAGTGGCTTAACCCACTGAGCCACCCAGGCACCCTAACTTCTGATTCTTTAGATAAGAACTACCTCCTCCCTTTTTTGGTGCTTCTGGACAAGATCTGGGTCAGCAATTAGGCCCTCCAAAGCTGCTGAAATGCTTGACTCACGCATTTCTGAACACTTTGCAGTCAGAACTATAGCATGAGATTACTTTTCTTGATATAGTCCCAGTGATAAAATAATTTTGCATTTGAGGTATAGTGCTACATTTTTCAATTCGATCTAGTAGATTTTAAGTGCTTTCTTGCATATATGATGCTACCAAACATTGTGCAGGATACAAAAGACTTATCAACCATGGTCTTCCCTATTAGACAGACACATGACAATGGAAGCAGCACAATGTGGTGGCCAGAGAACCAATCCAAGAGCCAAGAATATCTGCTCTGCCATGAACTAAATATGTGAACTCGGTCATGTCACAATTTCTTTGGGCCTCGGTTTCAACAAATATTTATTTCATTTGAAAAATCTGGAAATATTTCCAACACATAGATAAGTACAGAGGATACTATAACAAATGCCCATAACAGTTGTCCTTAAGAAAGAAAAAAAGGAATAAAAGATCACAGAAAAGGGTTGAAACCCACCCTACCCTATTTTGCATCCTTTTTATCCCAGAGATTTCCACTCTTGTAGTGGATGTTTGTTCTTGCTCCCCAAATTATTATCACTTTCAAAAACTAGGTAGAGTACTGTTATATGTTTTTAGCTTTAAACCAATTATGCCATATTGTGAGGATATTTTTACAACCTCTTTTGTTCACTTAACATTACATTGGAAGACTCATCCATGTTGATACCTGTAGCTTGATTTATTCTCTACCTCTTGTACCATTAAATAAATATACCTTGAATTTCCCTTTCCATATATTTGAACATTTAGGTTGTTTCCAATTTCCTATTACCTCAAACTATGCTGTACTAAACATCATTGCATCATGTCTCCTTGTGTACATGTCTGGAAGTTTCTCTAGTCCAGAGCGTTGCAAGTTCCCAACTGATGTACCATACCACATTAAAGTACTCAGATCTGTGTCAGTTCAGGTCCTTGGAGAAGTAGATGACCAAGATGGGAAATAGATGTATAAGGGATTTATTTTGGAAAATGTTTGCTAAGGATAAAGGGGAAAGGAATAGGATGGCCCGGGCAGGAGAGCCTTTAGAAGTCAATACAGATTTGACACCTGTAGAAGAAAAGAGCAAAGAGAGGATTGGATTGGAAGAGTCTTGGCCACAGCACAGTTCTGAGAAAACATCCTCCAGGCTGATGGGGACTCCTCAACCAAAGGTTGCTGGTTGAAGGAGTCCAGTATCAGGTAGGAATGCACTGGCTCTCGTACTCTATACTGTGCTCAGCCAAGGGCTGGGGGCAGCCAGGGAAAGTACTGTGAGCTCCACAGTGCCAGAAAAAGAATTGAGGCAGCCAGAGATATAACCAATTGGGAGGTGCAGAACCTCTAGGAACTGAGGCAGAGTTATTTGAAATTTACTGTTCCTGCTAAAAAGGAATTTACTTTCTCCCATTGGCTCTAAGAATCCCCCTTTCTTTCTTTTGAGCCAGGCTATGTATTGAAGTGTTTTTTACTCCATTCCATTTTATCATACATATCTACATGGTTTAACAGAAATGGGTTCCTGTTTCTTCAACTGCCTGTGTTAGCAGAATTGGAAAGACTTAATTTTCTTAATCTGTGAAATGGGAGTTTGGACTCAATGATCTGAGGTCACTTTCTGCTCTATTAATCTGATTCTAATTTTAAAAAAAGAAAAGAAAGTGGGACAGCCAATAATGTTAGTGCAAAGATGTATCTAGAGATAACCTAAGAAAAAAACTTGGACTATAGGTCTTGAAAGAAAGATGGGAACAGTATGAACCATTGGCCATCTTCATTTCATAAAATAGAGGTGTCATGTAAACCTGACTTCTTTTGTGACATCTTTGATGGAAGGATTCATGGCTTATTTATCTGTGTATATATGGCCCTAAATATAGCAAATTCTTGGGTCATAAAACTTAAAAAAATGTGTATTAGATAGTACTTAATAGAAGAATCAATATTATCATTCATTATTGAGAGGGGAGTTTAGTCTTAAAAACCCAGATTTTACATTTTTACAATCTTTATAGGTAGGCAGGAAGAATAGAATTTAGGTTATAGGTGATATGATATATATGAGTGTGTGTGTGTGTGTGTGTGTGTGTGTCTGTATATACATATACCTATATACACACACACCACGCATATATATATATATATATATATGAATTAAACTTAAGCAGTGATGGAAACAAAGACCAGAAAGTTGGGGTGAGATGATCTTGACTTCATTTCGGAGTATCAAATACAACAGAATTCTTTTGATAATGTTATTAAAACATAGGTGAATTATTACTTTAAAAAAAATAACGATATAATGCTCAAGCTCTCAGTAATGGCAGCAACTTGGGTGTTTCTGTATAGCTCATCATATCATTCTTTGACAGCAGCCAATAATATGAGAAAAGGGGCAAATGGTCCCAAATTGACCAAATCAAATCGTAGATGCCTAATTTGCAAAACTCACCATTCTCATTCAGTCAGATGCCACAGAAGCACATTTAGACTTTCTTCATGATTAGAATTGCCCCTTACTCAACAGGTCTGTTTTTAAAACTCCATTTCCGGGACGCCTGGGTGGCTCAGTTGGTTGGACAACTGCCTTCGGCTCAGGTCATGATCCCGGAGACCCAGGATTGAGTCCCGCATCGGGCTCCCAGCACCACGGGGAGTCTGCTTCTCCTTCTGACCTTCTCCTCGCTCATGCTCTCTCACTGCCTCTCTCTCAAATAAATAAAATCTTTAAAACTCCATTTCCTTTGTTCAGCTGAACCATAAAGGCTTTTTCATCAGTAAATATACTTAACTTTGAAGATCCAATCTCAATGTGCCCAATTTCCTCATTTAGTACTGGTGTTAATGTCAGTATAAGTCTGGTGGTTATAACCAAAGCATTAGGCGGCTTCTCTTTCAGTTAAGTTCACATGACTTTGAGTCTGCTGATTTAGGGTTCTGGGATTTCCTATTCTTCCCTAGCATTTATGAATTCAAGTTGCATTTTCAGATTTCCAAAGGCCATTTGAGGGTTTAAGTAATGCCTTTAATTATAACTTAAAGTATAGGCAATTGTACTTCATGAAGCTAACAATTATCCAGAGTATATTATTAGAGAGTGAGTTATTGAAGTCTGCATAGTTTGTGAAAACCCATCAAAATAACTTGGGGGAGGGGGGGAGATAAACTAGATTGGAACAATGAAGCTTGAAAACCACTTTGATTATGTCTGGAGTTTACATGGTAATGAGTCCTAATTCCCAGGCATTATGGTTCTTTGTAAAAATCCTTACAGTCTCTCTTGTTTACTCTCATTCAGAAATAGAGATGTCGGCAATGTTTTCATTAGCGTTTTAAATATAAACACTGAGTGCTAATGTGGCAGTTGACTATGCTTTTGCAGACTTTATTTTATGTAATTCTTAAAATTTCCCTGTGACATCAGTGATAATGTTCCCTTGAGAATAGATGCTAAGAGGAGATAAGCAGTTTGCTGGAAATCACGTACTTTAGAACAAGGAACACTGAATTGCAACTCATATCTTCTGCTCTAGAATCTAGGCTAAAAAGCCCATTATATGATCAAGGAATTAGAATAGTAGAGCGATTTCCAGTATTGAGGCATTTGCAGGTGATTTAAAAAATCTGAGTAAGTAAATACTCATAAGAATGACATTGAAAAAATACATTGATTTCAGAATCAATGCCAACATTTTTTTTTTTTTCCAACCTGGCCCATTTTTCCTAGTCATGCTCACATGTCCCAACACCCTAAGGATGATGATAAGTCTGGCATAAAGGAGAGAAGATGTATTTGCAGTCAGACATGGTTTGAATTCTAACCTTCATTTATTAGTTGTATAACCTTGGGCAAACTCTTTGGTTTACTTATTTGTAAAATGGTAAAAATAATAGCAACCTCAAGAGGTTTCTTTTAGGAATACATGAATGAGATGGTGTTTGTAAACTGCCTGCCATTCTAGGCACCAAATAAATATCAGTCATTCTGTTTATAGTAGTGCCAAGTGGGGCATCATTTCAACTTAGAAGATGTCACACCTTATAGAAGGTAGATAGTTTTAAAACACATCATGGAGATTTGTAATCATTTAAGTGATTCAAACAAGCTATATTTTCCTGGCTTTTTAATGCAATGGTTTTCTATCTGCATTTTTATTTAAAAATCTAGAAGATGGGTGGAAAATTCATGGCACTTTTTACAGTGTTTCTTTTGCTTCCACGGACACTTTAAGTCCATAGCTGGTCTTATTCTTTGATCCTAACATGTACAGTTCCCTTTGAGTAAAAGTTGCAGCGTGTTTTGCAAGCTCAAAGATGTTTTAGGTCAAAACAATCTTCCTATTAACTTTGTGACCACCTGAGATGTTAGTCTTATTTGCTTACCATGGTCTCTTGCTTACCATAGTCTGTCTGAATGGACTAGCATGACACTAGCACTGAAATAATGGCATTTTTGCCTCCTTCTCAGTAGAAATCTGCAGTGAACATCCCTGGAGGTAGTAGTTCTAATGCTCCTTCTTTCATTAGATAGCTTAGATGCACACTTGTGAGTGTGTTAGAAGAAGACAGAATCTACCAGTCCTTCCTCATCCTGTCCTTCCTGGTCTTCTCTCTCCCCACCTCTCCTTCTCTTAGTCCTCCTCCACTGTCTCACCATCTCTCTACTCCTTTTATAGCTAATTCTGTCTTGGATGATATTTATAAAAGGGGCCTGAGAACATCTTAGTGTGCTAGGCAGCTAGGCAGTTTTCAGGGGCAGTAGGAAACAGATGTCTTTCCCATCTGTAGCAGTCCTTTAAAGATATATAAAAATGTGGGGGGAGTACCTGGATGGCTCAGTCATTAAGTGTCTGCCTTCAGCTCAGGTCATGATCCAGGGTCCTGGGATCGAGCCCCACATTGAGCCCTGCACTGGGCTTGCTTCTCCTTCTCCCACTCCCTGTGCTTGTGTTTCCTCTCTCACTGTGTCTCTCTCTGTCAAATAAATAAATAAATTATATATATATATATGTGTGTATATATATACACACACACACACACATATGTGTATATATATATAAAAGCATAAGTAACTTCAGAGATGATGCCTGTAGTGATGATGATTTCATAGCTAACACTGGCTAACATTTATTTAGCACTTACTTATGTGCCAGACACAATGCGCTTTGCATAATTTCACACATTTCCTATGGACCAAACTGTGTTCTCCTAAAGTTCATATGTTGAAACACTAACTCCCAAAACAACTGTATTTGGAGATGGGGCCTTTATAGAAGTCATTAAGGTTAAAAGAGGTTGTAAGGGTAGGCTCCTGGTCTGATGGGATTAGTGGCTCTATAATAAGAGACAGCAGAGAGCCCTCTCTCTGCCATGTAAGGACACTGTGAAAAGGCACAGTCCATAAACCAGGAACCCTGCTGGACCTTGATCTTGGGCTTCCAGCCTCTGCAACTGTGAAAAAATATACTTCTGCTGTTTAAGTCACCTAGTCTGTGGTATTTTGTTATGACGGCCTGACCCGACTAACACAACCATAATTGTAACCCCTTTTTATAGAGGAGGACACTGAGGCTCGCATTACTGAGGTAAGGAATTTGGACCAAATTCTAATCCTGTTCATGATCTTTCTGTGCTTTCTAGCTCAGAGTGAAATTTGGGGAGTGGGAGGCTTCTTTGTAACTGTTTTCTCTAACCACATGTTTGCTTCCATTTCTCCCTCTGATTTTTTCATCTCTCTTATGAGTTATTGTCTCTGTGCTCAGCACTCTTGATTTTCTGTTTTCTTCCCAAACCCTATCCCCTAGCCGCATGAAGACATTTTGTTGTTGCCTGGTGCCCTCCCTTATCTCTTCAAAATGTTTTCTGAGAACCATTTCCTCCCTTGACGTTGATGGTTTCTCTCACTTATCAAGCATATCCTTCCCCTTGCTCTATTACAATGTTGTTTCTTCAGTATTTCCAGTTGGATAAATATCTCCTGGAAGACACTGTGTGCTAGAGTTTTTCATCTTTGGTAAAGGTTTTGGTAATTTGAAGTCAAAGAGTAATAAGAAAATAGGCAGATAATAGGTCATTTTTCTAAGTCAAGATTTAGTGATTCAACTTCCACTTACTACCCATTTCTTAAAGAATTGAAAGATGATTAATTTTGTGTTATTATAAAAAGGCGTCCTACCTACCTATTCCTTTCCTATTTTAATTATGAAGTAGTCCTTTGAAATTTTGAATTCTCCACCCATGGGTGTATAAATTCTCTGTAGCTTATTGAGCTGACAATATCAAGACACGCAGTAATAAACTGTAAACATGTTTTTAGTCTTGAATACCCAGGGCCATCTTATTGTTTACATTACTCATCTTTCTTATGTAAGAGAAAGATAAAGGTATTCCCCATAGATCTTCTCATTTTACCAATTTTGTGACTCATCCCTATTCTCCCACTCCCTTACCTAAACTTGTAATAAATCATCAGGTCCTGGAAATATAACTTCTTAAATACAGTATCTCTTGCAATCAGTCTTCTTGTCTCCAGCCCCCTGCCATTATTTCAGGCCCTCTTACTGCTGCCTTGTCACACTCTCCTCTTCCTTATAACACTTCATGACTTCTTGAGTAAAGGATAACATATATACACTGCAGGGCACTTTTGGTCTTTTGAGCTTTAATTCTTATCTATAAATTCAATCTTATCACCTACCCCTTATCTATAAATTCAATCTTATCACCTATCCTTTCTCCAGCTTTGAACAATTGGTTCATTCTGCATGCACTGACAGCTCTATGGCAGACACTTTGTTGGATGCTGGGAACACGATGGTGACCAAGATAGAGAGAGTCTTGATATGTCTGCCGAGAACGCAATCTACAGGGAATATAGATGAATCTGCAGAACTTACACTAGAGTATGTTAAGCTCTGTGGTATGAAAGCAATGGAATACAATTAGGGAACAAAGAAGTGGCACCTAACTCAGACCAGGGAAGATCAGAGAATTCATTATATCCAAGTCAAGACCAGAAGGTTGAGAAGGTGGTACTCAGATCCAAGGCTTAGGAGTTGAGGTCAAGGAGTAAATGCTTCAGAGAACATCACTTGCAAAGGTGAGAAAGTACATGTTACTCATATTCAGAGAACAGAAAGTACTTCATTGGGGTGACTGCAGAAGTGGCTAAGGGAGCCGTGTTGGAGGATGAGGCAGCAGTGATAAATATCACTAATAATCAGGCTCTTTTAGGCCATTGCTCAGGCTGTTCCTTTTGCTTGAAATGACCTGGCAGCTTCCCACTCAGCTTAACCATTTCCTCTATAAAGTGTTTCCTTATCTTGCTTAGTGATATAATTTTTATCTAGCACATACTTGGGTTTATCACTCATATCACTAATCTGTCTCTCCTACTAGAAGGTCAACTCTGGGAGGCAGAGATAATCATTTATTTATGCTCACATTCCCTGTGTTTAGCATAGGATCTATTCTAAAGTGCTTGCCCAATCAGGAACATCTGCTAATGTCACACTTTGGAGAAGATCCATTTTTGCCATGGGTAATAGAACATTTTGGTTCATTCAAAGGCTTGGGGTTGTATAGGTATATACTGCCTTACTTTAATATGCCCATTGATACATAGAGTAGGGAGACTGTACTACACAATTGTGTATTTGATTCTATAGACCAGTATAAAAATCAGGCATGACTTATAGGTATATGATCAGGGCTCCAAATTTTTTGCTTTGAGTACTGTTTTTTTTTTTTTTTTAATGAGGTTTGAATGAACAAAGTTTGGGGGAGAAGGTATGTTTTCAGTGTCTTCTATATTGAAAGTCAAGGGCTGAATCCCTGCTTCTGGTTTCCCTTGGTATGTGATACCAAAATCTATCCTGGCCTCACTCCTGGTAGTCCAATAGGACTGGATTTGTAAGGTATGTGAGGAAAAGAGAAGAATCAAGATATGGTGGTGAGAGCAAGAGGGTGTCTCTGTAGGCCTGGGATCTTTGGGAAATGCCTCCAGAATGAACTTACTACTCATTTTTAACTGAGTATGTAAGAAAGAATGTCTCCTCTGCCCTTTGGGCCATGACCTGTAGATCTCTGCACAAGGGCCCAGACCTGATGTGCTAATCGTCCATTGTACTAGCTTCTAGCACATATTGCTTCTAGGGTGGATTTCCAGGAGCCATCTCCAAGGGGAACCAACTTTTACTTCCAGGATTTTTGTGCATAGCAAGATTAGTGGAACATTGGAGAAAGAGGAACTTCCTGTTCATTTAAGAAAGCAGGAAGCCATGTTTGTTATGCTTGGGGGTACCGCTGTTTGTTTCTCAAGGTGGTAAGACCTGGATTTAGGTTTCACGGTATTGCACATACGCACCAGATAGTGCCCCAGATGCGTGAGGTATATGGCAGTGAGCGGAAGAAGTTAAAAAAAAAAAAACTAAATAAAATAAAACAAAACCCTTTCGCATATGGTAGCAGAACTTGGCAGAAAATGGCCTGTCTTCTGAGTATGTTGGACTTACTAAGAAACCCAGATGCTCTTTTCTTTTTTCCTTTTCCCAGAGTGTATTTACAGGTTTTAAATCTTCATGGTGTCTTCCAAATATACTCTTCTTTTTCTATAGGCCGACTGCTACCAACCCTAATTTTTTCCTCCCTCTGGACATACAGGCTTGACCCAAAGGAGAGGAATTAGTGTAAAACATATTTCTACATGTTGAGATTGAACTGTTGAATTGGAGTGGGCTATTTTGTACATTATCCCCACCTGCTTTCCCCAGGACTGAGCAGAGAGCTCCAGGCACAAGCACTCAGCTGCTGATTGGCTGTGAGGACAAAGGAAGCACAAGTCATTTAGCTTCTTTGTTTGGGTTACTACAGTGGACTGGGCTTGTGGGTGAATCATAGCTTTAATTATTTCAATAGTCAAGATTGTACATGAACCTCACCCTTCTCTATTTGATTGTTTTAAGATCGATTTTTCTAATGGCATGCATGTGGTATGGACCAACAAAAAGTTACGACAAGTGTAGAAATGGATTTGTGGTCATTTTAATGGAAGGTATGTGTGAGGGGAGCAATGGTAAAGAATACTGGGGATGGGATTTTTTTCCCCAACATGGCTTCAAAGCAAATTAATCCAAGAAGATTATACATCCCTGAATGTCAGATTCCTGAATGTTCTCTTCATTCTCACTGCTTTGCTAGTCATATCAGTTATCTATTGCTACATAATAACTTGTCCCAAAATATAGAGGTTTAAGAACAACAAAAATGTATAATCTCACAGCTTCTGTGAGTCACAGATTTAGATGTAGCTTAGCTGGGCCTTCTAGCTCAGGGTTTCTCGCGGTGCTGCAATCATAGTGCTGGCTAGAGCTCTAGGCATTTTGAGAACTGACTTAGGGAGAATCCACTTCCAAGCTCACTCACATGGTTGTTAGCATGATCATGATGGCTTCTGGCTGGAGACATCAGTCCCCTGCCATGTGGCCTTCTTCACAGGGCTATTCAGAACTTGGTCACTTACTTCCCTTAGATCAAGGAGTCTGAGAAAGAGCATGAGATGGCAAACAAGATGGAAGTCATGTTCTTTGGAAGGGAAGTAAGCTAATCTTGGGAGTGCTCTCTCCTTACTTTTCCTATAATCTCGTCATCAGAATCCAATCACTAAGTCCAGCGCACAATCAAGCGGTGAGGATAACACAGGGCAGAATATCAGGACGTGGGGATCAATGGAAGCTATTACAGAATTTCCCTACTTAATTTATTAATTAATAAGCAAATATTTATTTAAGGTCACTATGTTAAAAAGCTCTGCTCTGTGGGCTACAGTTTCAGCAGGTCCCCAAGTGCAGAGAAGGATGCAATGGGCTTGCTTTGTTCCTCAAAGTGGGATCTGCAATCTATCTGAGAAAAGAAAATGTTTATGCTTTAAAAATATCCTGCAATAATGTGTCACTATACATAAATGCTCAGAGAGTAACAGAGGTAGGAGAACGTACCATGGAGACAATTTAGGGCTGTGTCTGACCTAGAAGAGAGACGGGTCCCCATCGGACTCAGAGGCTGCTGAGTTAGGCACAGGAATGGATGATTATAGGAGGTCCATTTGGAACTGAACACAAACCAAATGAACAGCTTTATCCTTTTCTAAGATATTTCAGGACTCTCTCACAGTCTTGCTCCAACAATTCTCTTCCATTTTACTACCCCTCCATCCCCCAGTATGGCTGGGAGCAGGACTTGTAGTTCTTGAGGAAAGCAGGACTTGTAGTTCTTTATGTCATGACTTTTTTCCGATTCTGTTTCTGCTAATTTTCTTTTTCTTTTTTTAAAATATTTTATTTGAGAGAGAGAGAGAGCATGAGAGAGAGGGAGAGATCACGAGCAGGGGGGAGGTGCCTGGGGTGAAGGAGACTCCTTGTTGATCAGGGAACCTGATGTGGGACTAGATCCCAGGACCCTGTGATTATGACCCAAGCTAAAGGCAAATGCTCAACCAACTGGGCCACCCAGGCGCCCCTATTTCTGTTAATTTTCTGAGATGATTTACTGTGGAGCCCCTGTGCATCTTAACTGTTTGTAATTGCTAAGTAAATGATGATTAGAATTATATTTTTTTGTTTTGTTTCTTTTTGTTTTAAAAACTCTGTCTGTGGCTAGCTTCTCATTTTGTCAACGAGGAAAACAAAATCCAGAGAAGTTCAATGATTTGTTCATGTTCTCTAGCTTCCAAACCTAGCTCTTTTCATGACATCCGCAGTCTCCTACCTAATCTGGATTTTTTTTATCCATCACGTTAGTTGTCATTGCAAGCCCAGTGACAAGGTGGCCCTTACCTCATATGTGAGTTACCGGGTCAGTTTTGGAGGTGACACTTTTATTTACTCATACCAAATCATATTAGCACAGATTTTTGAAAGCATGATATATACAAAATACCATTTATTTCATTGAGGTGTAGACCCTCTCTTTTAATGGAATACTCAAAAAAGAAAATTGAATACATTTTAGTAATATCCTCTTGCAGACACAAAGGAGCATTAGAAATTTTTTATATGATATTTAAATATAAGATTCAGAAGAAAACCGGTTTGCATTTGGTAATGTAGAAGTTCACAGAGACAATCTAATATGTACTACTCTCTTAAGTGGTTGTGAGTTTCTGGTAGGTTTCATATACCAAAATGCCACTCTAGGGGAGAAAACCCAAACTTTTAAATTGGAAATTTCAGAAACAGAGTCTTTATTAAATCTAGATTTTAAGTTTTCATTTACATGGGGGCTTAAAACAATGTTTCTTATCTCAGTTTTTGAACCGCACATGTACTTTCCAGGAGATGTCTTCCAGACACGGAGAGGAAATGAAATAGCATCACCTCTTAACTATTCCTTTATCTCCTCTGCACTTTCTTTTTCTCCTCCTTAATTTTAAGAATTTATCGTGCTACCCTGAACTTTCATAAACCGTAATATTCCTGCAGAAAGTGATAACAGCCATGTTAGATGCTGTGATTTTTTTTTAATAAAAGTGATATACCATCTCTCCCTAACAGAAATCCCAAACCCCAAATTAAAATACAGTTAAGTATTACAGATGATGTTGATATCAGTGTCATTATTTTGTGAAGACTAAATATTTTTGGAAGAGTAATGGTGGGTTCAATTTGCTGTGACAGAATGATCTCTGGTGAAACTGTCAAGCAAAACTGATAACTTGAAATTAAATAAAGACTCTGGCTGTAGTTGTACTGACTTATGAAACAGCAAAACCCTTTATGAGGACCTGTTAAGTATCAGGAAAGACCTGAAGCATTTTCACAACCATTACAATGTGGGATGCTTTCAAGGGTATTGTCTTACTGCACCTCTGGACTCTTCTTGAAGATAAGACTGTCTCCTCATTTCACAGAAAAGGAAAACCTGACATCAAAAAGGGCATACCCACAGCCACACAGACATTAAAGTTGGATCCTAGGTTTCCTGAGTCCAGGACCAGTACTTTGATACCTAAATACTTCTGAGAATTTGTGATGGGGCTATCAATATGCAAGAGATACACCAAAAACACTCCTCCACAAACACACGAGTGAACAAACATAAACACGGACTAAGCAATGTGCTTTATCCATGCCCCAACTCTTCCAGACCACTTGCCATCTCTTCTTCTCATGTTATTTTCCCTTTCTGGCATTTTTCTATCTTTTGCCTTTAGATCGGACTGTTCTTTATCTTCCCTGTTTATTGAACTGAATTGAAATTCTAAGCATTATTTATGGTCCACCTTAGATATCTTTCTTTAGCCGGGCATTTTTTCTTGATGTGAATGGAATATTTCCTTCCACCACCCTGGCTCCTCCAAATGATGTCATTTATGCATGACTTTGGGTGCTTTATCATATGGTGCCTTGTGTTAGAGTTATTCATGTTCATACTTGTCCTGGCTCGGCAGCGTCAGCTTCATAAGAGCAGAGAACATGATTTATTTTTTTCTGGGTCCTCCAGTGGCTTATACATAGAAGAAGATAGGTATGTATGAGATGAACTAAAATTTTCGTAGGAGCAGTTAATGCCGAGTCCCATCCAGGAGATAAGCAGCTTACCTTCATGGGCTTGAGCAGTTGGGTTCTGAAATCCCTTAGATGATCAGATGGTAATTACTGGGCAGAGGGGGGAACGGTAGACTCGAGGCAGAGCCGCTTATGAAGGCAATGGTAGTAAGAGAGTGGTAAGGAGAGGGGAGACCAAGGTTCCCCTTCAGAAGTGCTCTTCCCCTCCTTCAGTTGCCTGCTCCGGGGTTTACCTTTCCCACTAGACTGAAAGCTCTACAAGCTTATTCCCTGCTGTGTCCTTGGTGCCCAGCACTGGGCAGGAACAGAGGAGGTGCTTATAAACATTTGTTGACTGAATGACTAATGCTTGACAGTTGAGACTCTCACAATAAGAATAGAAAAGGGGAACACATGTCATGTACAGATTGTTTATTCGCTGATGATGGTCTGTGCGTAAAGTGTTTTGATTTCTTAGTGTGTATGTTGGATATTTAGATGGCTTATGCCTTTTGTAAATTTTGTGGGTTTTTTCCCCCCATCCATATGCCTCTCTGTTTTTAGTTACCTTTCTACACTGCCAAAACAAAATAAATCCAACAGCTGCCTCCACTTCAGTTTCCCTTAGTATTGTTTTATAGTTTCCTATCTACTTTAAATATATCCCAAGTACGTTTTGTTTTGTGGGGGAGGCAGGAATTTGCAGAGAAAGCAGACAAGTCAGTTGATGTTGTCTTAACACAAAAGTTTACTCCTAAGGGACGCCTGGGTGGCTCAGTTGGTTGGGCAGCTGCCTTCGCCTCAGGTCATGATCCCAGCGTCCTGGGATTGAGTCCCACATCGGGCTCCTTGCTCGGTAGGGAGCCTGCTTCTCCCTCTTCCTCTGCCTGCCACTCTGTCTGCCTGTGCTCGCTCTCTCTCCCTCTCTCTCTGACAAATAAATAAATTTAAAAAAAAATTTACTCCTAAGAGTCTAGCAGTGGAACTAACTTACCTCCATTTTTTTCCCCCCAAAGATTATTTGCATGTTAAGTATCTTCTTCAACAGCTTCTAATTATTCATTATTTTCTCAGTTTAAAACAAAATCAGTAGGGAGATATTCTTTCTAGGAATAGATATTAATAAGACTCCTCTCACTTTTTTTTTTTTTAAAGAGGAGATTCCTAAACCTAGGTGGGAAGTTTTATTTAAAATATTCTAAATGTGAGGGATTTAAATATATTTAAGGAGAGCTAATTTAAACTATTTAATATGTACTCTCTCAAGGGAAATGAAACCTCAGCATATGTGACTTTCATTAGTGGCTTTGCCATAGAGATATAAGCCAAACGCTTAATAGGGAAAGTTTAATGACTAATTAATTGATCCTTAAATTGTTTGCTAATGGGTATTACATACTCATGAAACACATCTTTTGTGTATTTTCTGAAGTGCTCTCCTGGGGAAGAGGCAAGATGTTACTTAGAGTAAATCAAACCTTGTCAGTGATTGGTAAGGCAGCCAGGGTCCCATTCCCAAATATCCCAGACCAGGTCTCTTCATTTTCTCAGATCATGAAAAGTGAAGAAAACCATCATTAAATGTCAAACTAAAATATTACTTTGTGGCGGAACTCAGAATGAGGTCATCTTTGATACAATAACTATCATACCACGAATCAAGCAAATGTATACGTACAAGGAAATGTACAAGGAATCATAATGTACAAGGAATCAAATGTACAAGGAATCATAAGAAGGCAACCTTATGGGATCTTGCTGACTGACTGTACTTTTATCCAGAAAAATCGAAGTTTCCTAATATTGAGAACCACAAAGAAACACAAAGTGAGCCTAAAATTTAGTAGGGTTTGAGTCATTCTTTCATTACATTTTTGCTTCTTTTTTGTTCAAGCAGACATTGAATTAAAGCTAAATGCAATTCATGTTATGACATACTGTTTTTCTATTTGTTTAGTTTAAGAAAAGTGTTTTAAATACCACCTGTGCCAAGTATAAACTGATAGTTCCCAAATGTTCATTGTCGGGCCTGGACTTCTCTCCTGTACCGCAGACTTGTATGTCCAGAAGCACACTTAACACATTCACTTGATGTGTAACAGATACACCAAATTCGCCTGTCCCAGCTCTTTCTCACCCTTACCCCTGGGCCCCTTGTGGCCTTTCTCACCTCAGTTAATGATAACTTCATCCGTTCCAGTTACTCAGGCCAGAAACTTGGGAATTACACTTGACCTTTCCCTTTCCCTCACAGTCTGCCAGGCTTCAGAATGCACATGGAATCTATTTCTTACCACCTCCTTCTACAGTCAGGTCTGAGCCTCTGTCATTTCATGCCCGGATTTTACTGGAAGAGCCTCTGAGTGGCCTCTCAGCTGCAATCTTTGTCCTCTGCAATCTATCCAGAAGAAAGCTCCCAGGCCAATCCTTTAAGAAAAAGAGGTATACCACTCCTCTACTCAGAAACCTCAAGTAGCTCTTCATTCCAATCAGAGTAAAGGCAAAGGTCCCTAAAATGGTTGTCAAAGCTCTCCATGATCTAGCCTTTTAATACCTCCCTGACCTTATCTCCAACTATTCTCTATTGGGTCCACACAGCTTCAGCCACACTGGCCTAAGTCCTGTTCCTGGAAAATGCCTCCGCCTGGAAAAATCTCTCTTTGATAACCCACATAGTTCACTCCCTGTCCTTCAAGTTTTTCCTCCAGTGGCAACTTCTTAACGTGGCCTTCTCTGATGCCTTTGATTACCACCGTCTCTGCCTAAACAGTGGGAAGGGCATATCTTGCATCTGCATCCTTACATTCTGTTTGTGTTCTGGACAGTGTGTTTATTCTCTCTGGGTCTCACTTTTCCCCACTATAAATTAAGGGTTTTGGTAAAATGTTCCATAAAGCCCTTTGGTCTCTAAAATTTAAAAAATTCTACGTGACTAATTTGGCCCTGGCAAACTAGTTAGACTCAGGCTTGAAAGTCTATTAGCAGTGAAGGAGACTGGCCCCTTTTCCTAGAAGCTCAGCTCTTATGGGAAATATGAAAACATAACCTGTATAGCTTGCTAAGACTACTGTTACATTTCAGAAATAAGTCCTATTTAAAAGGTTGTTTGTTTTTGCTGGCTCCAGTTTGCTTTGGCTCCCTAAATAGTTAGGAGGCCTTAGAAAAGGAGATTGAATTCTTTGAGCCTTGGTTTCCTCATCCATAAAATGAAGATATTGTGCCAGATGATCTCCAGCTTCTCTTCTAGATTTGGAACTCTCTTTTAACAGGAGGAAATCACACACTTTCCCTCTTTGTCACAACTCTTCATCTAGTTGTATGAAATATTCATATGCAAGTCAGTGACTAGAGACATCACTTCCTTGGCTTTGGGAAGCATGGCACCATTCCCATTGAGTATAATTGTAGGCATTTCTTATTATAGTGTTGTTCATATGCCTAGCCATCCTACAGAGGCCTTGGAATTTGGATTAGAGTGAGTGTGGATGTAACTCCAGGACACATCCTTTACATTTATTTTCAGTGTTAGATAATTATGCAGAGAGACAAAGTAGAATGCATAAACACAGTAGCTGTTTTGTCCCCAAGTATTGGAAAACTTCTCATTACAACTGAGAGTTCTGTTATGCTTGACTATAATGGTCAGAAGATCACAGCTATCTGAATATTTTAATGCAAATACCCAAAACATTTTGGAGGGAAAGGTGTGTTTTTAGTTGATGTGCTTAAATCAGTTTTATGCTTTCCTTCATAAAGGATACTAGTGAATAATAACCAACTTAAATTATCAAGTTAGGGAGTTGTTTTTCTCTTTGTGAATTCTATTTAAACATAATTATTAAACTATAACTTTAATTAGTAGAGACTATTTCTACATGGAATTGAGGCAAATGATTTTTGTAAGTACTTTCTAGATGTGTGACTACTTATAGCTTCTAGGGTGTGAGTATGTGACTAGCCAGAAGGATTGTACAAAAATGAAATTTTCTGTTCTTATCCTTTCTCCATGAAACTAGGGACAAAGAAGAGAATTAGGTAGTTGAAAGGTACAAAAAAAATCAAGAGCGGATATAATTTTGGTATTGAAATATACTTTTGTGTGGTTTTCAAAATGTTTTTGAGGTGCTATCCAACAAATTCTCACAAAGTTCCTTTGAGAATGAAAAACAAATAATATTGAAACAATGGTTGTCCACAGGGAAGAGCCTAGAAAATGGAAGAATTCTCTAGACTCAATCATGCAACATTTGATTTATTGAGTCATGTGACTAATGTCATTCCTTCTTCCCTTCTTTCATTTATTAGCTATATATTGTTCCAAGTTAGGCTTTGCTAAGGATTTGGGAATGTGATTGTCTTGTTACTGGAAATCTATCAGGAACAATGCACTAAAATGCCCAAGGATAAACCCAGGGGCCTTCAGTAACACTGGTACCTATTCTAGCTCTTTTTCCATTTTGTAGGAAGGATATTTCGTGGAACTGTGAACTTAATTGAAATCATATGTCACTACTCTTCATGTTTCCAGGCAGGCAGACTAGCATCAGCTGCAGAACAGAAACTCGACACTCACTATGTTTTTCTATTACTAGGGAGGTTTTTAAGACTAAAAACTCATGAGTAGTTAGTTGTACAGTCTGAGAAACACTTTTAGTTATAAATTTCTGGGATTTTGTATTCCCTTGTAGCCAGAATTTAATTTTATTTCTTTTAAAATTCCCTTCTTCTTATAAAAGTTACTTCTCTTCAATACCCACGAACACACAGTCTTAAAGTTATGGGGAATTTTTCCTCATTTTTGACCAATCATTTTAGGTCATGGTCTCATTTCCTTCCTGCAACTGAGGATGGGGTCCCACCCAGAAACCGGAGGTATTTCATCTAGTTGGCCTGAGCAAGCTGCCTTGTTTTCGGTAGTCCCCTTTCCTTCGGGACAGCATGCTGCTTCTCTAAGGCATATCTCCTTGTTCTTGCTACAAAGGGGTGAACTTTCTAGAAAAGGGGCAATGGCCTTTCAAAAAGGATTTATTAGCCTTTATTTTAATAGCTCCAAGCCAACTTGGTGGGGGAGGGAAAAAAAAGCCCAGTCCTTGAACAACTCCAGTAACACTTGGTTGCCATCATTTAAAAAAGAATGTTTTCTAAGAACAAGCTATGGAAATAAAGAATAATGGGAAATGGGAAACTCACTCCTTTGGAAGGAAAAAAAGGAATGATGGAATAAAAGAAAGAAGGGAAATAAGGAAGAAGGGAGGGAGGGAGGGAGATGGGAGGTAGAAAAGAAGGAAGGAAAGGAGGGAGGAAGGAAAAAATAATCAAGAGAAGAGAGAAAACTAAAAAGAGGAATGAGAGAAAGAAAAAGGGAGAGAAGGTGACGTGGCTGTTAGTAACATTAGTCTCAGAAACCAGCTGGAATATTGTGTGTCTCTTAGCTTCTGCATAATGAATAAAGGTTTTCCAAATGATATAGTTTTGGTTCCAAGAGGGAGGAGGCCACGTTAGCACACTCATTCCTTTAGAACCACAATATTGCAGACTGCACTGTCTTACTGCCTGTTTTCCCTATTTACCAAAGGGAAAGGGGGGTGGAGTTGCCTTTAATTATTAACCTTTAAAAATATCCTCTTTATTATTTGTGGTTCTGGCAAAAAGCAAAACTTACATTCATAGATAATCTCAATCCTTATTTTAGCCCTTATTTTCAGCCTCTCCCTACTAAGCGTTTTACCTGAACCAAACCTAAAATTTAACAGATGTGCTGCAATTGGACCAAGGGGAGAGAAAGCAAAAGGAGTCAGGTCCTGCGTGATAGCTACCCCTCCTGAATCCAGAGAGAAATCCCTGGAACTTTCCTGTACCTACATTTGGGGCACTTTTTAAAAAAAAATTTTATTTATTTATTTGACAGAGAGAGATCACAAGTAGGCAGAGAGGCAGGCAGAGAGAGAGAGAGAGAGAGAGAGAGAGAGGAGGAAGCAGGCTCCCTGCTGAGCAGAGAGCCCGATGCGGGACTCGATCCTAGGACCCTGAGATCATGACGTGAGCCGAAGGCAGAGGCTTAACCCACTGAGCCACCCAGGCACCCCTGGGGCACTTCTTTTTGGCTATATCATTTCAGTCATCCCAAGGAGGCAAAGTAAAGTTTATCCCTTTATTATATTCCTGAATCATCTGTGAGCATTTTACATAAAATTAACTGTGAGTTCTTCAGTCAAATTCAAAATACCTTGTTAAGGAGTTAGAAATAGTAAATGTCAAGAAAGCTGACACATTGACCTGGACTTTTATTCGGGTTCTCTCATGCCTAATTCTTTAGTGAATTAATTCTGAAATCTGTACATGTCAGATTTCTCATGTATGAGACTTATGGTGTGAATCTGAGTCACAATGATGACATGTGTTGATTTCCTTAGATCAGCCACACTAAAGGTAAGCAACTGCAATTCTATCACTAAGTGATAGGAGAAGAAAATTTCTCTTGGCATTTCTTTTTTAGTGGTGAGATGGAGTATTGACTTCTAGGGTTCAAGATCTATTGTTTGACAATTATAAGCAGTGTTTAGCATTGTCCTGATATATATTAGGCATCCATTGTTTGTTTAATGGATGAATGCTGATAGGCATGATAGCAAATATAAAATCAAATAAATGCATGAGCATAGTTTGCCTGCTAGATGCCCATGTTGAAAACAGTAAGAAAAACAAGGTGGCTTATTCTTTCTCTTGGAAATTCAAATTGACAGGTGACTGGAATTATTACTTTGACACATAATGGATTAGCAGTCCTCCTCTCCAGATATTTAGGTTAGTGGCTACTTTTCGGTTTTTCTGTCAGTTATTTGTCGACTACAAAAATAAGGAACTACATCAACATTCAGGTTTTGGAACTGTTAAGTTTTTGTGATTTTTAGAAAGAGCCACCTAGGGATGATAGTATGTTTAACAGTATAACACAAACGGCCAAACATTTAAATATATGTTGAAATGAGCACATTCTGGGGATTACATTAAGGATATAATTGAAAGCTAATGCTGTGTCCTCATGAGACTAAAGAAATTAGTGTTTAATAAAACACTGTGTGGTGATCATTGAGGCTTTTCTTTGTTGGGTAAGGAAGTATTTGACCTGACTACAATTTTTTATGAGGGCATTTCAGAGTCAAATGGCACAATGTGCCATCCTACTGGGGAAACTAATTAGTGTGATAAAATGATGGTAAACATTTTATTCTTTCCATGTGATAAATTTCTAATGCTAGATTATAAATAGGAGTCATTATTTAATGTATCTCTATTTACTAATTCTAGAAGCTCAAAATGAGATAGAATTTTCTGGAAAATTATCATTTATCTCAATTGGAATGAATAGCTAGAAAATAGACCATAACAGAAAGGGCCAGGCAAATTTATGGGTCAAAACAAAGTCTGTGTCCAAGAGCTATTCATCTGTGAATAGTGAGCATGTAAAGATGATTCAGGATGAGCAAATCTCTTTAGGGGAAGGGACCCAACTAAATTGAGTACAGTGATGTAAGTTGATCCAGATTTTGAGATTTTTAAGATTTACCATTTTAACCCAGCCAGTAATGGAACAGAAGATGAAAAAAGTCCAGCAGGCATGAATTTATCCAAAGCCTGAGAATCAAAGGTAATTTTAAGTAAACAAAGAGGGATGCTACCACTGAGGTCCAAGCATGAAGGAAAACAAAGGCAGGATGATTAAGGTCAGGTTAAGGTGTACAGAGCCTCAGATGAGACAAAAGGCAGATATTAGCCCCAAGGCTAATAATAATAATAATAATAATAATATATAATATTATAATATATAATATATATTATTATATATATTATATAAATAAATATATATTTATTATATATATTATTATATATATTATATATAATAATAATAATAAAGGCACAAGAACGACTCAATTCTGAATAGATTACCATAAAAATAAAGATATATGTATACCATCTGCTAGTTAGAATATATATTGGCCCTTATATAGTAAATGTAGACCTGAGCTTGAAGGTGAGACTTTTGTAGGCACAACTGCGAGTCAGGCTTCCCTGCATTTAGTAATAGGTTTAGGAGCCTAAAGGACATTATGGCCAGGACATTATGTAATCATCAAAATACATTAACCTTCCACTGGATATTCTTGTGATGTGACCTATGTATAGTGCTTTTGGATATCTTTTACCAAGCATAGTACAGTTGACCCTTGAATAACACAAGTTTGAAGTGCACAGGTCCACTTACACATGGATTTTTTTTTCAGTAAATACTGTATAGCGCTGTAAATGCGTTTTCTCTTCCTTATGATTTACTTAATAACATTTTTCCTTTTTCTACCTTACTTTATGTAAGAATACACTATGCGACACATATAACATACAGAATGCCAGTTCACGTCATCAGTAGAGCTTCTGGCCATCAATAGGCAAGCTACTTGTTGAGTTTTTGTGAGTCAAAAGTTACACTTGGATTTTTGATTGCACGGGGGTGGGTGGGAGGTTGGTGCTCCTAACCCTCATGTTGTTCAGGGGGCAATTGTTTAATTACCAGATCTTTCTTTTAGTTTAGGTGAGTTTCAGCAGCTTTTTTGTCACTTGCAACAAAAAGAAACCTGAGTAGTATTAAACAGACACAGCCTGTCCTGGAGCATAGAGTCTGCCGGGAGACTTAGAGTTAGGTAGGCAACGTGAAGGAGGTGGCCAAGGTGCTGGCACTGGGAAATGCAGGTAGTGGGGATGCACAGAAAAAGCAGCTGACTGGGCAGGGGAGATATCACCGAGCGTTATTTAAGCGTTATTTAAGCTGAAACTAAAGCACCTCCAGGTGAGGGAAGAGCTGCAGGTAGATGGAACAGCATGTTGGAAGTTTCCAACAAAAAGAATGCAAAATCCCATCTGAAAAAAAGGTAAGAAGTTTTGTCTGTCTAGTGGGTCGTCAGCAAGGGAGGGATGTTAAGAGAAGATGCTGGAGCGTTAAGTGAAGGGCAGATGCTGAGGGGCCTCATCAGCCCGGTCAAGGATGTTGACATTAATCCAAGGAAAACGGGCACAGACCACTGTTTATTCATTCACTTATCTGTTCCTGAAATATATTAGACTTTCATTTCTCGGCGCCTTGGTTTTCTCATTTAACATAAATTAAATGGGTTCAAGTGGCTCCTTCAGGAAATATGAGAATTTATGAGTATTTTATGTTAATGACTGATGCTCCGTCTTCCCTCCTTTTTATTTTTGTTGACTATTTCTGTTTACGATCTCAATAGTAAGCTGTTGAGTCCTATGTTTGGTCATATGGAAAAAAATAGTATAAATTTCCATACACAATGGCCCCTAATCAATCTAGAAAAGGGTGCTGAATACTCTGTGTTAAAAAGTATCTACTGAATTGTTCAGTCCAGTTATTCTGATTCTATGAGAACCTGCAGATGAATCAATAGTATTGGCAGAGGTAATTGTTTCAAGTGGCATACTGTGAATTAGTTATCTCTGTCAGATAAACATAGTAAAATATTTGTGCAGAATTCACATAGGTCATGTGTGAGCTCAACTTTTTTTTTTTTCTTTTTAATCTGTATGCCCTGGAACAAAGGAGGTAAGGTTAGTAAATTAATCAGCAGTGAGGGTGAAATCATACAGATTAAAGACTTCTACTTAACAGAAATCTCCTTATTGCCTCTTTTGTTTAATGGCAATAATGCTGAGAAGTGGAGTGGTTGCCATCACACCTGGAGACAAGTGCTGTTCAGTGCTTGATTAAGATGAAGGCCAGTCCCACTATTCACGTCCATTATAGGCACTCATCCACTGCAGTGGTGAAATAATGACAACAACGCTAGTATTCATCCAAAGATTGTGTTGGCAGTTTTGCTATTAAAAAGGGGGTAGGTGGATTAGGGGACTAGAAGGGACCTAGAAAGGACTCTAAGCTCATCTTAGATAGATAACTACTGCTCTTGCATTTTAGGGTTTTCAGGAAAAGAATACTTCTATCTTTTATCTGTAAAAGGTATTTCAGAATTGGTCTGTCCTGCCAAGAGATGTGTTGCTTCTTCATTTATTGACTAGCTTGTAAATTCAACAATTATTTATATAGGGTCTACCATGTATTAGGAAATAAGGCAAATACGATTTAACACTTTTCAGGGTCTTTATAATTTAGAAAGGAAGAAAGGATAAAAGAAAATATGATGAATGATGATAAATGTTCTAATAAGCAAAATATATAGGGCCATAGGAGACCCTTATGGGGATTTCTCACTTAGATTAGGAGCTCGGGGAAGACTTGTTAGAGGAAGTAAGTTTTAGGGTATCTGAAGCAAAAATAAGAGTCCTCAAGTGAAGCCAACTTTGAGGTGGGGCAGAGAAAGGGGAATAAAATAATTTTCTAGGCAGAGGAATGCATGTGTGAGGGCTGGAAGATAAAAGGTTTCAGGCTATATGCCAGGATCTTGATAGCCTTGGGCATCAGGCTAAGGATGGACTTTTTGTAGGAGGTAGAATTTCTGTTTGTTTGTGTTCTGGGTCACATTTTATGACCATATATTATATGACCATATATTATCTGGGTCATATATATGACTTAGAAGGAGGGATGTGGGCAAAGTTCTCCCTGGAGCTCTCTGGTAGGGTCAGGGCCCTAGGATGATAAGGCCCCAGTGGAGAAGAAGAAGAAGTAACTAAGAGTACAGCTCTGACATACACACTGACATAATCCTCAAAATGCAATTTTTCTACTTCCAAAATATAAGACTTTGGGAAAGTTAACACAAATTTACAACTTCCTTCCCATATACATTTCACATGGAAGTCATAATTTAAAAGATCTTCCTTATGATGACTCAAAGAATTAGTGGGAGGAACACCTTAGTACACTGAGTAATATCAATTGTTACTGTTGTCTTTGTCATTATTATTCCTATTTCATCGGATTCAGAGGGGTTCAGAAGAAGCCAGTTTATTCACTGTTACTGAAAAAAAGCCATCACTTCTCTTATTCTTTATTTTTACATTGATTTCAGAATCATGGAATCTTGTTCCCAGACTTTGATTTTACCATCCCAGCCATGGGCAGTCCATAATTGCCAGATGCATAGCCCAGATTTAAAACCCCTGGGTGTGTATTTGTCACTAATTTGGGGGACCATTTGAGTGATGACAACTCCAAATCTAACTAACATCTGGTAAGGTGTCTCTGTTTCTGACAGGGTAAGGCTGCAATATGGCTTTCCCCCCCATTTGTGAGAGAGGAAGGGAGACTGTCATCAGACCTCCTCAGTGACAGTCACAATGACATCTGCTTTTTAGACCTGGACTCTGTTTTCTCAGAACTGGGATTTGATGCATTATATATTTTTTCTTCTTGAGGGAGAATAGTGAAAGCAGACCTAAGCATACCATAATCATGAAGTGCTGATTGTTTAAAAGGCAGAAAGGTCACGAAGATACAGGAAGGGAAAGCCACATGGTAGAATCACTAATTCTAAGCCCCAGTGGAAGATGAATAGGCTATTATTTATACATACTGGTCTCAACACTGAGGCTACTTAAGATAAGAGGCAAAAAAGGCCCCCATTTCAAATTACCAGGCATCTGTAGCTAATGACTGTATTCAGTTATAGTGCATATGGCAGGTGAATGTTCGCCTCTCAGACTTGTTCCTGCTATTATCCAGATAGCTACTCTTGTTTTCTTTTTGCTTTTTTTCTTGCTAAAATCACAGAGCTGAGCAAAGTAGTAGCAAGCCATCGGGACCTGCTAATCAAATCTGAGAGACTAGGGCTCCAATCTCAGCTCATCATATGACTTAAGAGGCCCTCATTTAGACAGGATCTGAAAAGTCCCTTCTAAAGCCTTTACAAAGTGAGAATAATCTTCATTAAGTGCTACAGATTTCATGGGGAAAAAATGGATTAGGGGCTTGTCACAGGAAAGATAATTAATGTGCTGGAAAGAAGTATAGGCAATAGAAAGAAAAATTTCTCCATGAAAAAGAAAGAAAAAAAATTTACAACAGCTAGGGCAGATAATGATTAAATGTTAAGAAGCAGTTCCTGCTGGCTTGATTTTTACAGTATAATTAAAAGAGAGCGAGAGAGAGAGAGATGGGATGGGAAGAGACACATACACATATACACAAAGAAAATAACTCACACACACAAAATATAATCTCAGGATTAAAAGGTACCTGAAAGGTTGTGTGTTATTGGATTGTTATTTATTTATCTCTCCTGGATCTAAAAAGATTAGATCTTTTACTGTGTTAAAGTCCTCCAGAACATCTTGCTAAATTGTCTTTCAATATATTCTTGGTCAAAATATTGTCATGAGTTGGGAAATTATTTTGAAGTTATTTTCTAAGATATTTCATAGCTAAAGAAGTCTTAGCAATTTTTCTTTCCACTGTTTAATTCAGCTATCTTGCTGCTCATAGTTCTTGCTGAAATTGGTGTTATTTCAGGCCCTGAAGCAAATGGTCCTTTGCCCCTTTTCTAATTTCCTCCTTTCCAGACAGCAGGACTTGGCTTTTTATCAAGGAATCAAATGCCCACCCAATGGGCCTGCTGGGACTTTTTCCAACTAAAACACATTTCTTTCCTGCGAATGTGTAATCATTTGCAAGTGAGTACACAGCTGAAAACCTGTTGATAGGAAATTCTGGAAGAGCCAGTTCTTTTTCTGTGGTGCTAGATATGTTGTGGACATAAATAATTAATAATCATGACTAGCTATTTATTTATTTAATTATGATTGCCATAAAAATTAGAAAATGGCAGAAAAAAAGCATCATCTGTTTCTGAGGTAGACTGTCATGTGATGTCTGTACTTCGGTGGGATGGTCTAATCTGAATTCAGAATCAAGTCCTAAGTTTTGCATCTCAGTTGCATTCTGTCCAATCGAAATATATATTGTATATATTGTATATATATTATAGGACTATGATGTATCTGGTTCCTGGTCAGGCACACAAAAAAATCTAAAAATGAGTAAGGCAGTATTGCCTCGTGGCTTTCTAGAAGAGACAGACACAAATAACCTCAATAAAAGGAAATGGTCATAATATAGGATGGGCAAAATGCAATACCAAACTAGACAGATGCCCTCAGTGCTGCTTGGGGCTGTGTATAGGTTCAGATTTCATGGAGGAGGTGACCTTGGAGCTGGGGCTTGAAGAATTGAGTAGGGATCACCTGCAGAAAAGTAGGAAAAGACATTTCACTGCCATCTGAATTATCTTGTGAAACAAAAATATGATCATGACATTCTTTTGCTCCAAAAATTCCAATGAACCTAAATACTCAGAAATCATCATTCTGAGTCTTTCACAAACATGTGCCTGTCAATGTGAAGTTTTTCTAGTGTCCTTGAGGGCAGTTTCTATGCACAGAAAAAAATATTAATGATTCTTTTGGATTTTCAATTAATATTTGACATATTATGGATTCAACTTAATTTTTCCTTAATCTTTTACATTCAACCTAGGAATCTTATTATTCTATTAACAATATAGCTTATTTCGGCAACCACTTTCAAGGGGATCTTTAAACCTAATTAAAATTGTTTAAACATTTTAAATTAAATTTATAAATTTAAAATACTTGATTTTTAAAAGATCCAAAACTGTCTAATTAATAAGAAAAATCTTTCTAACTACTTGAGTAAATCTTAAGACGTCCAATTAGTTCAACTTTGAAATATGAAATTTAAGTTATTTTAAAATGCCTTGGTACTATTTATAAACTTAGTACACCCTTCCATGCCTTTGAAATTAAAATAAAAAGTTTAACAAATTATGTAATTATACAATTTAAATGCGAATCACAAAACTAATGCACTGGATACCCCAATATACCAAATTCTCTGATGCATTAAAAACAGAAAAATACATAGATTGTGTTTATATATTACCCTCAAATTAATTAATACTATGGGTTTAGTTTGCTTCATCAATTATTTCTAATTCCCTAGGGTTATATTGACACTTAGTCACTTGTAGCGAGATTGCTAGCTGCCATACAGTTTCTAGTATCTCTTTCTTCCTTAGCAAGAGCGATCTTGGTTTTATTGAGGGTAGCAGTGGGCCAGAAAAATTATATTTCCCAACCTTTTTTGCATCTAAGCGTGGTCACGAGATCAACATCTGGCCAATGAAGTGAGTGTTGTGTGTGACTTCTAGGAGAGCTGTTTAAGGGAAAATGACTTATTTGGGAACAGAGTCCTTTTTATCTTTTTGCTTTTTTTCCCCCAGCTGCATCTTGAACTACAAGGTGACGTTGAAGATCAAAACAGAAAGACTCTCGGCGATTGATTTAGTTTGCTAGGGCTCCTGTAACAAAATGCCACACATGGTGGATTAAACAACAGAAATTTATTGTCTCACAGTTCTAGAGGGTAGAAGTCCAAGGTCAAGGTGCCAACAGGTTTGGTTTCTTCTGAGGTGTCTTCTTTGCTTGGAGATAGCAGGCTTCTCCTTGTATATTCACATGATTACCTCCCTCCTTGGTCTGTGTATTATCTGTGCCCTAATCTCCTCTTATAAGAACACATTGTATTAAATCCCACCCATATGATCTTATTTTGCCATAATTTCTTCCTTAAAGGCCCTGTCTCCAAATACAGTCATAATCTGAGTTACCAGGGATTAGGACTTTTACATATGAATTTTGGAGGATCACCATCCAGCTGATTTATTATGGTTGCTATGGGATGGATGTGTCCCTCAAAATTTATTTGTTGAAGCCCAATCCCCAATATGATGGTACCTGGAGGTGGGGCTTTGGGGTAGTACTTTGGTCACAGAGATGAAATGAACGGGGTTAGTGTCCTTATAAAAAGAGGTATAAGAGACATAAGAAAGTTTGCGTCCTTTCTTGGCAATGTGGGGATAACAGCAAGAAGGTGGCTATCTGCAAGCCAGGAAGTGGGATCTTACCAGATGGGGATAAGCCTGTGCCTTGATCTTAGACTTTTCAGCCTCTAAAATTGTGAGAAATAATGTTTATTTCTTAAGGCACCATATTTTTGTTATAGCAGCTTGAACTGACCGAGACAACAGTGCCATAAGAACTGAGATTTTACCAAGTCGTGGAAGTCAAGGATGGCTTCAAAGAACTGCTGGATGAACAAAAATGTGAAGAATGGAAATTAAAAACTGAAGCTATGGTGGTAGAGAAAGGTCCTGTCTTGGAGGAGAAAATGTGAGAACAAAGCCTATGGGGGGAAAGGAGGACATATGGCTCGGTTTCTAGAGGAACAGAGCACCTGGTGGGAGGAATAACTAAAAAAGGAAGTGGAATGAGACCAGGCAAGTTCAGGTAGGTTAGGAATTTTTATTTTATCCAAGAGCAAGAGAAATCTTCTGATTATTTAAAACATGGGTGGCATGATCAGATTTGCATTTTGAAAAGGTCACACTGGCTGCAGTTTGGGAAACAAATTGGAGGGATGCCAGAATCAATGGAGGAAACAATAGAGAAAAGAAGAGAAAATTACATAGGCCTGGGTCTGGAGGAATGTCAACATTTAATATCTGGGGAGAAAAGGATAAGCCTATAAACAACTTTTTCCAAGAAGTTGCTCTTAGAGGAGATGAGAGAAAGATCAATAGCTGAAGAAGGGCATAGGGTTTAGATTTTGTTTTTCCAATTAGAGAGATATGAGCATGTTCAAAATTTGATGGGAAGCTACTATGGAAAATGGCTTGACAATTCCTGGAAAAATCAAGCATAGAATTACCATACGACCCAGCAATTCCACTCCTATATATCCAGTGGAACTGAACACAAGTGTTTAACACAAAAACTTATACACAGTTTATAGCAACACTGTTCACAGTAGCCTAAAGGTGGGAAAGCCGAAATGTCCATCGGATTATGAACAGATAAATAAAATGTGGTATATTCCTACAAAGAATATTATTCAGTCACAAAAAGGAATGAAGTATTGATACATACTACAATTTGAGCGGACTTCAAAAATATTGTGCTAAGTTGACGGAGGAGTCAAGATGGCAGAGAAGTAGCAGGCTGAGACGACATCAGGTAGCAGGAGATCAGCTAGATAGCTTATCAAAACATTGCGAACACCTACAAATCCAATGGGAGATCGAAGAGAAGAAGAACAGCAATTCTAGAAACAGAAAATCGACCACTTTCTGAAAGGTAGGACCTGCGGAGAAGTGAATCCAAAGCAACGGGAAGATAGACCTCAGGGGGAGGGGCCGGCTCCCGGCAAGCGGCGGAGCAACGGAGCACTAAATCGGGACTTTTAAAAGTCTGCTCCACGGAGGGACATCGCTCCAAAGGCTAAATCAGGGTGAAGTCCACACAGGGTCAGTGTGGCCCCAGGTCCCGCAGGGTCACAGAAGGATCGGGGGTGTCTGAGTGTCGCAGAGCTCGCAGGTATTAGAGCGGGGAAGCTGGCTACCGAGACAGAGCCGAGGAGTGAGCTCTCAGCTCAGGGTTCCCTTGGACCGGTCGCAGGCTGGGTGAGCTCGGAGCGCGGCCAGAGGCCAGGGAGACGGGAGTGATTGGGGCTTTTCTCTGAGGGCGTGCTGAGGAGTGGGACCCCGATCTCTCGGCTCCTCCGGGCCGGAGATTGGGAGGCCGCCATTTTCATTTCCGTCCTCCAGAACTCTACGGAAAGTGCTCAGGGAACAAAAGCTCCCGAAAGCGAAACCCAGCGGATTACGTAGCCCGGCCCCTGGTAAGGGCGGTGCAATTCCTCCTCGGGCAAAGACACTTGAGAATCACTACAACAGGCCCCTCCCCCAGAAGATCAACAAGAAATCCAGCCAAGACCAAGTTCACTTAACAAGGAGAGCAGTGGAATTCCAGAGGAGGAGAAAGCAAAGTGCAGAATTCATGGCTTTCTCCCCCATGATTCTTTAGTCTTGCAGTTAATTTAATTTTTTCATTAATTTTATTTTTTTCTTTTCCTGCTGAATTTTTTTTTAACTTTTACCCTTTTCTTTTTTTAACATTTTTTTAACTAGTTTATCTTAACAATACCTTTCCAAAAAAAATAATAATCTTTTTTGAACCTTCATTATTATAGTCATATTTTATCCTTCATAGTATTTAACTTTATTTTTTGTACCCAAATAAGGGCTTTTTCTTCTAAAAAATTTGGGGTACAACTTCCTCTAGTGGATCAAAATATACTCTAAATCTAGCTCTGGGCTTGTTCTAGTCTCCAGCCTGAGCAAATTCTCTGCACTTTCTTTTTCTTTATTCTCCCAACCAACTTACTTTATCAACTTCTTTTCTTAGAAATTAAAAAAAAAAATTTCTTTTTCATCTTTATAGGTATATTCCAACCCTTCATTGTGTTTACCCTTATATACATTTTTCATTCTTTAAAATTTTGGGAGGTACTTTCTTCTAAGAGACCAAAAACCCCACAATTAAGTGGGTGACCCTGTTCTAGTCACCAGTCTAATATATATATATATATATATTTTTTTTTTTTAATATTTTTTCTTTATTTGTTTTCTTTTTTTAATTTTTTTTTTCTGAACTTCTTTTTATCCCCTTTCTCTCCCCCACGATTTGGGGTCTCTTCTGATTTGGTTAAAGGGCATTTTCCTGGGGTCTTTGCCACACTTTTAGTATTTTATTTGCTCCTTCATATACTCTTATCTGGAAAAAATGACAAGGCAGAAAAACTCACCACAAAAAAAGAACAAGAGGCAGTACCGAAGGCTAGGGACCTAATCAATACAGACATTGGTAATGTGTCAGATCTAGAGTTCAGAATTACGATTCTCAAGGTTCTAGCTGGGCTCGAAAAAGGCATGGAAGATATTAGAGAAACCCTCTCTGGAGATATAAAAGCCCTTTCTGGAGAAATAAAATAACTAAAATCTAACCAAGTTGAAATAAAAAAAGCTATTAATGAGGTGCAATAAAAAATGGAGCCTCTTACTGCTAGGATAAATGAGGCAGAAGAAAGAATTAGTGATATAGAAGACCAAATGACAGAGAATAAAGAAGCTGAGCAAAAGAGAGAGAAACAGCTACTGGACCACGAGGGAGAATTTGAGAGATAAGTGACACCATAAGACGAAACAACATTAGAATAATTGGGATTCCAGAAGAAGAAGAAAGAGAGAGGGGAGCAGAAGGTATATTGGAGAGAATTATTGTAGAGAATTTCCCTAATATGGCAAAGGGAACAAGCATCAAAATCCAGGAGGTGCAGAGAACCCCCCTCAGAATCAACAGAATGGCTAAAACGAA
>PISX010012644.1:0-60033 GCA_004024625.1 Mellivora capensis
TATCACTAATTCTTTCTTCTGCCTCATTTATCCTAGTAGTAAGAGCCTCCATTTTTTATTGCACTTCACTAATAGCTTTTTTAATTTCAACTTGGTTAGATTTTAGTTCTTTTATTTCTCCAGAAAGGGCTTTTATCTCTCCACAGAGGGTTTCTCTAATATCTTCCATGCCTTTTTCGAGCCCAGCTGGAACCTTGAGAATCAGCATTTTGAGCTCTAGATCTGTCATATTACCAATGTCTGTGTTGATTAGGTCCCTAGCCTTTGGTACTGTCTCTTGTTCTTTTTTTTGTGGTGAGTTTTTCTGCCTTGTCATTTATTCCAGATACGAGTATATGAAGGAGCAAATAAAATAATAAAAGGGTGGCAAAGACCCCAGGAAAATGACCTTTAACCAAATCAGAAGAGACCCCAAAATCGTGAGGGGGGGGAGAAAGGGGATAAAAAGAAGTTCAGAAAAAAAAATTAAAAAAAAAAAGAAAACAAATAAAGAAAAAATATAAAAAAGAAAACATATATATATATATTGGCCTGGTGACTAGAACAGGGTCACCCACTTAATTGTGGGGTATTTTGGTCTCTTAGAAGAAAGTACCTCCCCAAATTTTAAAGAATGAAAAATGTATATAAGAGTAAACACAGTGAAGGGATGGAATATGCCTATAAAGATGAAAAACACATTTTTTTAAATTTCTTAAAAAAAATGGAGTTCATTAATTTGATTGGGAGAATAAAGAAAAATGAAGTGGAGAGAATTTGCTCAGGCTGGAGACTAGAATAAGCCTGGTGCTAGATTTAGGGTGTCTTTTGATCCACTAGAGGAATTTGTACCCCAAATTTTTTAGAATAAAAAACCCTTATGTGAATACAAAAAGTAAAGTTAAATACTATGAAGGGTAAAATATGACTATAATAATGAAGGTTCAAAAAAGATTATTATTTTTTTGGAAAATGTATTGTTATGATAAACTAGTTAAAAAATTTAAAAAAAGGGTAAAAGTTAAAAAAATTTAGTAGAAAAAGAGAAAAAGAAAAAAAATAAAATTAAAGAAAAAATTGAATTAACAGCAAGACTAAAGAATCATGGGGAGAAAGCCATGAATTCCGCGCTTTGCTTTCTCCTCCTCTGGAGTTCCACTGCTCTCCTTATTAAGTGAACTTGGTCTTGGCCGGATTTCTTTTCATCTTCTGGGGGAGGGGCCTGTTGTAGTGATTCTCAAGTGTCTTTGCCCAAGGCAGAGCTGCACCGCCCTTACCGGGGGCGGGCTAAATAATCCGCTTAGTTTCGCTTTCAGGAACTTTTGTTACCTGAACGCTTTCTTTAGAGTTCTGGAGGTCGGGAATGAAAATCCAGCCCAGAGGAGCCGAGATTTGGGGGCCCCACTCCTCAGTGTGCCCACAGAGAAAAGCCCCGGCCACTCCCGTCTCCCTCGCCTCTGGCCGTGCTCCGACCTCACCTAGCCTGCGACGGGTTCAAGGTAACCCTAAGCTGAGAGCTCACTCCTTGGCTCTGTCTCTGTAGCCAGCTTCCCTGCTCCGGTATCTGCTAGCTCTGCAACACTCAGACACCCCCGATCCTTCTGTGACCCTGCGGGACCTGGGGCCACGCTGACCCCGCGTTGGCTTCACCCCGGTTTAACCTCTGGAGCGATGTCCCTCAGTGGAGCAGACTTTTAAAAGTCCCCAGTAAGTGCTCTGTTGCTCCGCCGCTTGCCGGGAGTCGGCCCCTCTCCCGCCATCTATCCTCCCGTCGCTTTCGATTCTCTTCTCCGCCAGTCCTACCTCCAGAAAGTGACCGATTTTCTGTTTCCAGAATTGCTGTTCTTCCTCTCTTTGATCTCCCGTTGGATTTGTAGGTGTTTGCAATGATTTGATAAGCTATCTAGCTGATCTCCTGCTACCTGATGTAATCTCAGCTGCTACTTCTCCGCCATCTTGCAGAAACTACCCAAAGTTAATTTTTTTATTTTATTTTTTTCTTATTCTAATTTTTTTCAACATTTACACTTTCCACTTTTAACATTTTTAAACTAGTTTATCTTAACAATACCTCTCATTAAAAAAAATCTTTTTGAAACTTCATTATTATAGTCATATTTTATCTTTCATTATACCTAACTTTATTTTTTGTATACACATAGGGTTTTCTCTTCTAAAAAATTTTGGGATACAACTTCTTCTAATAGATCAAAATATACCCTAAATCTAGCACAGGGCTTTGTTTTAGTCTTCTGCCTGAGCAAATTCTCTCCACTTTCTTTTTCTTTCTTTTCCCAACCAACTTATCAACTCTTTTTTTAGAATTATTTTTTAAAATTTTCATCTTTACAGTCATATTCTATCCCTTCATTGTATTTACTCTTCTTTTTACCCCCTTGCTTCTCCCCATGATTTGGGGTCCCTTCTGATTTGGTTAACACACATTTTTCTTGGGTCTTTGCCACCCTTTTATTTTATTCTCTCCTTCATATATTCTTATCTGGATAAAATGAAAAGGCAGAAAAACCCACCACAAGAAAAAGAACAAGAGGCAGTGCCAAAGGATAGGGACCTAATCAATATGGACATTGGTAATATGTCATATCTATAGTTCAGAATGATGATTCTCAGGGTGCTAGCTGGGCTTGAAAAAGGCATGGAAGCTATTAGAGAAATCCTGTCTGGAGAAATAAAAGCCCTTTCTAGAGAAATAAAAGAACTAAAATCTAACCAAGTTGAAATAAAAAAAGCTATTAATGAGGTGCAATAAAAAATGGAGGTTCTTATTGCTAGGATAAATGAGGCAGAAGAGAGAATTACTGATATAGAAGACCAAATGACAGAGAAAAAAGAAGCTGAGCAAAAGAGAGACAAACAAGTACTGGACAATGAGTGGAGAATTCAAGAGATAAGTGATACCATAAGACAAAACAACATTAGAATACTTGGGATCTCAGAAGAAGAAGAAAGAGAGAGGGGAGCAAAAGGTATATTAGAGTGTATTATTGTAGAGAATTTCCCTAATATGGCAAAGTGAACAAGCATCATAATCCAGGAGGCACAGAGAACCCCCCTCAAACTCAATAAGAATAGGTCCACACCACATCATCTAATAATAAAACTTAAAAGTATTAGTGACAAAGAGAAAATCCTTAAAGCAGCCCGGGAAAATAAGCCTGTAACATACAATGGTAAAAATATTAGATTGGCAGCAAACTTATCCACAGTGACCTGGCAAGCCAGAAAGAACTGGTATGCTATATTCAGAGCACTAAAGGTGAAAAACATGTAACTAAGAATACTATATCCTGCTAGGCTATCGTTGAAAATAGAAGGAGAGATAAAAAGCTTCTAGGACAAACAAAAACTAAAAGAATTTGTAAACACCAAACCAGCTCTACAGTAAATATTGAAAGGGACTTTCTAAGCACAGAGAGAGCCTTAAAGTATTAGACCAGAAAGGAATAGAGACAATATACAGTAACAATCACCATACAGGCAATACGGTGGCACTAAATTCTTATCTCTCAATAGTTACCCTGAATGTAAATGGGCTAAATGCCCAAATCAAAAGACACTGGATATCAGAATGGATTAAAAAAAAAAAACAAAAAAACATCAATACGCTGTCTACAAGAAACTCATTGTAGACCTAAAGATACCTCCAGATGTAAAGTGAGGGGGTGGAAAACAATTTACCATACTAATGGACATTAAAAGAAAGCTGGGGTGGCAATCCTTATATCCTATCAATTAAATTTTAAGCCAAAGACTACAATAAGAGATGAGGAAGGACACTATATCATACTCAAAGGGTCTGTCCCACAAGAAGACCTAAGAATTTTCCATATATATGCCCATACATGGGAGCAGCCAACTATGTAAACCAATTAATAACAAAATCAAAGAAAGACATTGACCATAATACAATAATAGTAGGGGAATTTAACACCCCCTCACTGAAATGGTCAGATCATCCAAGCAAAAGATCAACAAGGAAATAAAGGCCTTAAATGACACACTGGGCCAGATGGACATCACAGATATATTCAGAACTATCCATTCCAAAGCAACAGAATACACATTCTTCTCTAATTCACATGGAGCATTCTCCAGAATAGATCCCATCCTGGGTCATAAATCAGGTCTCAACTGGTACCAAGAGATTGGGATCATTCCCTGCATATTTTCAGACCATAATGCTCTGAATATAGAACTCAATCACAAGAGTAAAATTTGGAAAGAACCCAAATATATGGAGGCTAAAGAACATCCTTCTAAAGAATGAATGGGTCAACCAGGATATTAAAGAAGAATTGAAAAAATTCATGAAACCAATGATATTGAAAACACAGCAGCTCAAAATCTGTGGGACACAGCAAAGGCCGTCCTGAGAGGAAAATATATAGTGATACAAGCCTTTCTCAAGAAACAAGAAAGTTCTCAAATACACAACCTAACCCTACACCTAAAGGAGCTGGAGAAAGAACAACAAAGAAAGCCTAAACCCAGCAGGAGAAGAGAAATAATAAAGATCAGAGCAGAAATCAATGAAATAGAAACAAAAACAACAAAAAAATTAGAACAAAACAACTAAACCAGGAGCTGGTTCTTCAAAAGAATTAACAAGATTGATAAACCCCTGGCCAGACTTATCAAAAAGAAAAGAGAAAGGACCCAAATAAATCAAATCATGAATGAAAGAGGAGAGGTCACAACCAACACCAAAGAAATACAAACAATTATAAGAACATATTATGAGTAACTATACGCCAGCAAATTTGACAATCCTGAAGAAATGGAAGTATTCCTAGAGACATATAAACTACCACAACTGAACCAGGAAGAAATAGAAGACCTGAACAGACCCATAACTAGTAAGGAGATTGAAGCAGTCATCAAAAATCTCCCAACACATAAGAGCCCAGGGCCAGATAGATTCCCAGGGGGGAATTCTACAAACGTTTAAAGAAGAATTAATTCCTATTCTTCTGAAACTGTTCCAGAAAATAGAAATGGAAGGGAAACTTCCAAACTCATTTTATGAGGCCAGCATTACTTTGATCCCAAAACCAGACAATGATCCCCTCATAAAAGAGAATGAGAGACCAATATCCTTGATGAACACAGATGCGAAAATTCTCATCAAATAATAGCCAATAGGATCCAACAGTACACTAAAAGGATTATTCACCATGACCAAGTGGGATTTATTCCAGGGCTGCAAGATTGGTTCAACATCTGCAAATCAATCAATGTGATATAATACATTAATAAAAGAAAGAACAAGAACCATATGATACTCTCAATAGATGCTGAAAAAGCATTTTACAAAGTACAGCATACTTTCTTAATCAAAACTCTTCACAGTGTAGGGATAAGGGTACATAACTTAATATCATCAAAGCTATCTATGAAAAACCCACAGCAAATATCATTCTCTATGGAGAAAAACTGAAAGCTTTTCCAAAAAGGTCAGGAACATGGCAGGGATGTCCACTATCACCACTGCTATCCAACATAGTACTAGAAGTCCTAGCCTCAGCAATTAGACAACAAAAAGAAATTAAAGGCATCCAAATCAGTAAAGAAGAAGTCAAACTCTCACTCTTTGCAGATGATATGATACTTTATGTGGAAATCCAAAAGACTCCACTCCAAATCTGTTAGAACTTGTACAGGAATTCAGTAAACTGTCGGGATATAAAATTAATGCACAGATATCAGTTGCATTTCTATACAGCAACAGCAAGACAGAAGAATGAGAAATTTATGAGTCAATCCCATTTATAATTGCATCCAAAATCTTGAGATACCTAGGAATAAACCTAACCAAAGAGGCAAAGAATCTGTACTCAGAAAACTATTAAGTACTCATGAATGAAATTGAGGAAGACACAAAGAAATGGAAAAATGTTCCATGCTCCTGGATTGGAAGAACAAATATTGTGAAAATATCTATGCTACCTAAAGCAATCTACACGTTTAATGCAATCCCTATCAAAATCCCACCCATTTTGTTCAAAGAAATGGAACAAATAATCCTAAAATTTATATGGAACCAGAAGAGACCCCGAATAGCCAGAGGAATATTGAAAAAGAAAACCAAAGTTGGTGGCAACACAATTCCAGACCTCAAGCTCTATAACAAAGCTATCATCATCAAGACAGTATGGTACTGGCACAAAAACAGACACATAGATCAATGGAACAGAATAGAAAGCCAAGAAATAGACCCTCAACTCTATGGTCAACTAATCTTTGACAAAGAAGGAAAGAATGTCCAATGGAAAAAAGACAGTCTTTTCAACAAGTGGTGTTGGGAAAATTGGCAGTCACATGGAGAAAAATGAAACTGGACCATTTCCTTACACCACACATGAAAATAGATTCAAAATGGATGAAGAACCTTAATGTGAGACAGGAATCCATCAAAATCCTTGAGGAGAACACAGGCAGCAAACTTTTTGACCACAGCCACAGCAACTTCTTCTTAGGACCATCTCCAAAGGCAAGGGAAGCAATGACAGCAAACTTTTTGACCTCAGCCACAGCAACTTCTTCCTAGGACAATCTCTAAAGGCAAGGGAAGCAATGACAAAAATGAACTATTGGGATTTCATCAAGATCAAAAGCTTTTTCACAACAAAGGAAACAGTTAACAAAACCAAAAGACAACTAAGAGAATGGGAGAAGATATTTGCAAATGACATATCAGATAAAGGGCTAGTATCCAAAATCTATAAAGAGCTAAGCAAACTCAACACCCAAAGAACAAATAATCCAATCAAGAAATGGGCAGAGACCATGAACAGACATTTCTGCAAAGAAGACATCCAGGTGGCCAACAGACCATGAAAAAGTGCTCCACATCACTTGGCATCAGGGAAATACAAATCAAAACCACAATGAGATACCACCTCACACCAGTCAGAATGGCTAAAACTTAACAAGTCAGTAAATGACAGATGCTGACGAGGATGCAGAGAAAGGGGAACCCTCCTACACTGTTGGTGGGAATGGAAGCTGGTGCAATCACTCTGGAAAACAGCATGGTGGTTCCTCAGAAAGTTGGAAAATAGAGCTACCCTATGACCCAGCAATTGCACTACTGGGTATTTACCCTAAAGATACAAATGTAGTGATCTGAAGAGGCATGTGCACCCGAATGTATATAGCTATAGTGGACACAATAGCCAAACAATGGAAAGAACCTAGAACCTAGATGTCCATCAGCAGATGAATGGATGAAGAGGTGGTATACACACACACACACACACACACACACACACAATGGAATATTATGCAGCCATCAAAAGAAATGAAATCTTGCCATTTGCAATGATGTGGATGGAAGTAGAGAGTATTATGTTTAGCAAAATAAGTCAATCAGAGAAAGACAATTATCATATGATCTCCCTGATATGAGGAAATTGAGAGGCAACGTGGCAGGTTTGGGAGGGTAGGAAAGGAATAAATGAAACAAGATGGGATCAGGAGGGAGACAAACCATAAGAGACTCTTAATCTCACAAAACAAAGGTTTTCCAGGGGTAGGGGTTAGGGAGAGGGTGGTTGGTTATGGATATTGGGAAAGGCATGTGCTATGGTGAATGCTGTGTAGTATGTAAACCTGGCGATCCACAGACCTGTACTCCTGGGGCTAATAGTACATTATATGTTAATAAATAAATAAATAAATAAATAAATAAGAAATAAATAAATAAGAAAAAAAAGAAACATCATGTTCAAGATCTGCACATCTAAACTCATTTCTCAAACTTACCCTTTCTCCAGTGATCTCTTTTTATTTTAATATGGTAGTATTATGTCTACCCAGTTGCTTAACATGAGAGGCATTCATTTGATTGTGGCACTTCTGTGGAACTTTTAAAAGTCTTCCATTTCCTTTTAGGAGTAAGTCTATACTTCTAAACCTGATTTACATGTGCCATCATGTCCTGGTCCTTTCTTCCCTCTCCAACCTTGCCTATGAAACTAGTATCCTTTACCTTCTATAATCCAGCAACAATCACTGAATTTATTTCAGTCCCTTGATAGTCCCATGTTTTCCTCATCTAAATTTTTAAATATGTTCCTACTAGAGGGGAGGACAGGAATATGTATCTCCACTCTGTGTGATCATTATGTTAGGGATGGGGAAGACATACCTGTGTCACAATTTTATCCCTATCCCCAAGGCAGGGTTTGGCATTGAGTAGGCATGTAGTATAAAGACTAGACAGAAACACTCGGATTTGTGATCAGTATTTTCGGGATGGGGAAGACATATCTGTGTTATAATTTTATCACTATCCCCAAGGCAGGGTTTGGCATTGAGTGGGCATGTAGTATAAAGACTAGATAGAAACACTCGGATTTGTTATCAGTTACTCTGTTCTGGATTTTCTAGCCATAAAAGTTTATCTTCTTGTTGTTACTGTGATGCTTGCTTGTTTGTTTTATGGCAGACTGATGAATTTTCCAATATGCACATAGGATATTAAAGCAGCTCAAGAACAGGTACACAATTTATTACAACCATGTACTGAAAAATCTCTGTGTCTTGATGAATAAATACATTTTTTTTTCTTTTTTTAGGATCAGAGTCTCAAGCAGTAGCCATGACTCTCTTTATGGTAGAAGAGTCACTTTCCCAATGAATGCTATTGGGAAGGCTGGTTACCCTTCAGGGTTACCACCTGCGGAATGAAAACTGTGCAGTAACTCTGGAAAACAGTATGGATGTGCCTCAAAGAGTTAAAAATAGAACTACCCTATGAATGAGCAATTGCACTACTAGGTATTTACCCAAAGGATACAAAATTACTGGTCTGAAGAGGCACAAGCCCTCTGATGTTTATCTAGCAACATTATCAACAATAACCAAATTATGGAAAGAGCCCAGATGTCCATCAACTGATGAATGGATAAAGAAGCTGTGGTCTATATACACAATGAATTATTACACAAAGAATGAAATTTTGTCATTTGCAATCTTGTGGGTGGATCTAGAGTATATTATGCTAAGAAAAATAAGTTAGAGAAAGACAAATACCATATAATTTCACTCATATATAGAATTTAAGAAATAAAACTTGGAGAGAGGATAAAAAGAGGCAAAACGGGAAACAGACTTTAACTAAAGGGAACAAACTGAGGGTTACTGGAGGGGAGGTGGGTGAGGGATGGGCTCAATGGGTGATGGGTGTTAAGGAGGGAGCTTATAATGATGTGCACTGGATGTTACATGTAAGTGATGAATCATTAAATTCTACACCTGAAACTAACATTACACTATATGTTAACTAATGAATTTAAATAAAAACCTGAAACAACAACAAAGTTAACACCATGAACCACTGTTTCTAACTATTGTTACAAATGTGAGTGAAGTATGTAGGTTATTTATGTCCAAGTTATGGTATACCTGGACAGGAAAAGTTAATTTTCTTTTTTTTTTTTTAAGACTCTTCCATTTATTTGAGATAGATGAGTGGGGAGAGGTACAGAGGGAGAAAAAGTTAATTTTCTTTTTTTTTTTTAAGACTCATCCATTTATTTGAGATAGATGAGTGGGGAGAGGTACAGAGGGAGAAAATCTTCAAGCAGACTCCCCACTGAGGACAGAGCCCCATGCTCCCACAGCCCATGAGATCATGACCTGAGACAAAAGCAAGAGTCAGATACTCAACTAACTGAGCCACCCAGGCACCCTAGGAAAAGTTATATTTTCAATGATTTTATATATATTGCAAGTAATATTTTATCATTTCCCCCACTTATCTGAACTGCTAGTTTTTTTGTTTGCCAATGTAGTCTTAAAATTTAAAATAGGCTAAAAACAAAGAGAAATGTTAACATTTTAATTTTCATATTTCTAGCTTTAAATTGGTGTTACTATATCCTATGAATTTAAAACCTTATTGTATTACTTTATAACAGTCATTTTTAGCTAAATGCTTCTGATTTTTAATAACACATATTTTACATTTAATGGTAATAATATGGTAATTATGGCAAATTAATTTATATCAAAAATAATAATAAAACTACCCAACATTTATTAGTTTAGGTGGTTGAGATGCTTGACTGCAATGTAAACAACATAAACCTAACCAGAATAAATAAAAATGCAAATTATAAACTGAGGGTTTTGGAGGGGAGGGAGTGAGGGGTTGGGTGAGCTTGGTGGTGGGTATTATGGAGGGCATGTATTGCATGGTATGGTGCATAAACAATGAATTTTGGAACACTGAAAAGAAATAAAATAAAATATTATTTATTTTATTTTATTTATTTATTTATTTATTTTATTTAAGCAGATTAATATACTATGCTTCAAATACTATTGAAAAGAGGTTTAAAAATTTTAAGAGTAGGGGTGCCTGTGTGGTGCAGTTGGTTAAGCATCTGTCCAACTCTTGGTTTTGCCTCAGGTTATGATCTCAGGGTCATGAGATAAAGCCCTAAGTCAGGCTCTGTGCTTAGTAGGGAGTCTGCTTGAGATTCTCTCTCTTTCCCTGCCCCTCTTCCCCCATCCTGCTCTCTAACTCTAAAAATAAATAAATAAATCTTTTAAGAAAATTTAAAAAGTAGTAGAAATTTGAAAATACAGGTTACTTTTTTTAAATACAAGGCAAAACAAGAAATGCAAAAGGACCTAAAAAATAGAGAAAATTAAAGAGAGATAGAAGGGTATCTAATCCACATAACAACAACTATGGTAATACACAGAGGTGACTATATCTATTTAATAAACTATGGCAGTGGCACAAAGTCCAGCCAAAAGCAATAGTGTTTAATAAAGCTTGTTATTAAGTAATGATGACTACTTTTGATGATACTACAGTTAGTATGAACAGATTTATAACTTCACACAATTCAACCATTGATTGGTGATGGACAATTCTATTAAATTTAATTCTGTATATAAACTTTAAGGATGCCAAGGTTGGATAAACACAGGTTTTTGATGTGAATAAAGCAGTTCAATCTTTTTGAAGATCCACACATTTTTCAGCTTACCTACTTACTAAATAACCTTACCAAAGTTAATTCAATTCCCTGGGTCTGTAATGGTGAGCTCTTAAAGCATGTTGATAATATACTTGCCTAAATTGTGGGAATGTGTGAAATACCATTTATTTTATATCTGGAAAGAGTTTAGTTCATTTTAGTGAGGATGCTATAATTAGGTGATATGGATAGAATGTTGCAATAACTGTTCTTGTCCCTTCATGGCCTAATTTCATTACCTGTACATTAACTTGGCACATACGTAATGTGTCTGCACAATAAAAATAGTATATATTCCTAAGTGATGTAATATTTTAAAAATATGTAACATCATAACATTAGTCTTCAGTACTTCATCTTTTTAAAGTGGTAAATGGCTTGGAAAATTGATCATCCTTTATTTTTGACTCAGATGTTCTTCTAAATCTTCAAATATATTTGCAAAGTTATCATGTATCTGTTACAAATACCAAGACCCATCACCTCTCTGGGTGTGTTTCTCTTAGGACAAAAACAATTAAGTTGGCAGAATTAGGTGATAGGCAACCCCACCTCCATAATTTGCTGAAGTAAAAAATTTATTCTGAGCTAGAGACCAATTTTATTTTATTTTTTTTAAAGATTTTATTTATTTATTTATTTATTTGACAGGCAGAGATTACAAGTAGGCAGAGAGGCAGGCAGAGAGAGAGAGGAGGAAGCAGGCTCCCTGCTGAGCAGAGAGCCCGATGCAGGGCTCCATCCCAGGACCCTGGGATCATGACCTGAGCTGAAGGCAGAGGCTTTAACCCACTGAGCTACCCAGGCGCCCTTAGAGACCAATTTTAATGAACTACACATTTGATTCCAATAAATTCACAGAGAAACCTCCCACCAATTCCATTTTCTCACCTAAATGACAGAATAATCATCTCCTTTCATATGAAAGGTTTACAGAAGAGAGTATGTTTGGCCTAAAGCAGAGATAATTTTAGCAGACAGGATGGCTGATGCTACAATTCTATTCCATCCTGTTCTGCTGGGTGGTCTTTCCCTCCTTTCTCTCTTTGTTCTTTTTTTTTTTTAATTTTATTTATATTTGACAGAGATCACAAGTAGGCAGAGAAGCAGGCAGAGAGGAGGAAGCAGGCTCCCTGCTGAGCGGAGAGCCCAATGTGGGCCTTGATCCCAAGACCCTGGGGTCATGACCTGAGCCAAAGACAGAGGCTTTAACCCACTGAGCCACTCAGGTGCCCCTTCTCTTTCCTTTTATAGTTTATTTTTTTCCTCATTCTTATCGCCTTCCATACTATGTATCAGTCTCTTTATTTGCTTATTATCTCTTTCCTCTCTAGTACACAAGCTCCATAACAAGAATTTTGCTTGTCTGCTTGACTACCATATCTGCAGTTCTGAGAATAGTATCTGCCGAAAAGTATGCACTTAGTATTTATTGAATTAAAGCTTTCCCTTTATCCTGAGAGTTCTTCTCTCCTTAATTAATATCCCAAATCACCTATGAGCAGATTTCTTACTGTCTCTGCCAAATTTCAAAAGCAAGCTGGCTACATAATTTGTCAAGCCCAGTGAAAAAATAAATTGCTTTAAAATTTGTTAAGAACTTCAAGACAAAGACAGAAGAGCATTATCCCACATGTGGTTACCTGTCAGTGTGGGGCCCTGTGCAACTGCATGGGTTTTACACCTACAAAGTCAACCCTTTATGTTTGAAATCCTTTATATTTAGACTTTTAATAACCAATAAGGGAAAGAAAGTATTCTTTAACATTCCTAGATATAGCATCATTTTATATAACTGGCTATAAAAGAGATCAAAATTGGGATACAAGTTTGTTTTAGGGAAGTGTATTAATTGAATCATCAGAAAAGAAAAAGATTATTGGGAACCCAAGATAGGGTGACATTGCCATTTAGAACACACTTTTTCTTTTTTTAAGTGTGTCATTGGTTGTGTTAGATTCAGTCATTTTTTTAAAGATTTTATTTATTTATTTGACAGACAGAAATCACAAGTAGGCAGAGAGGCAGGCAGAGAGAGATGGAGAAGCAGGCTCCCTGCTGAGCAGAGAGCCCGATGCGGGACTCGATCCCAGGACTCTGGGATCATGACCTGAGCCGAAGGCAGAGGCTTTAACCCACTGAGCCACCCAGGCGCCCTAGAACACACTTCTTAAAAAAAATTTTATACACTCTCCAAGTTCACAGTTAATTATATGTTACTATTAGCTCTCTGTAAAGGTTAATAATACTATACCTCAAAACTGTAAACATCGACTGTGACACAGATTGCTGTGATAGCTAATGGTGGTAACACCCAGTGGACACCCAGGATTGGTAAAATCAGATATCATTCAAATCGGAGGGGACAAAGTTGAGAGTTGAAAGAACTGCAAAAAAGAATCAGTATTCCCACTAAGACTGTCTAAGCAGAAGAGGAGACAGAGTTAGTCAAGACTCAAAATTGGAGTAATAAAAGGTAAAATGAGACATAATGGATCAAATGAGAAATGTTGGTGCTACTGTCATATTTGCAATTCTGTTACAGCATCGCTTCTATGAGCACTGTGGCACATCATATAGAGGTGATCTTTCCAGGGTCAGAATACAAAATTCAACTGCATACAATTCAGAACCCAGGTCTTTTTTGGAGTTTATAGAGTTTACATAATCACAATCCCATAAGTAGTGATCACAGTAATTACATAAGTATATTTAAAAGTTTTATTTATTTGACAGAGAGAGAGAGAGGGGGACTATGTGCAAGAACAGGGATGGGACAGAGGGAGAGAGAGAATTAGGCTCCCTGCTGTGAACTACATTGGTTCTGGAGGTGAAGGGGGCTCCATCCCAAAACCCTGGGATCATGACCTGAGCCAAAGGCAGATGTTTAACTGACTGAGCCATCCAGAGGCCCATAAGTATATTTCATCTAATGTAAAACTACTTATGTTCCAATGGAAAGCTATATTTAAATTAGTTGTGCAATGTCACACTTAAACCCCGGATTTATTCCATTACCCTTAAGTGCTACACCAACAAAAACCCATTTTGTTCATGTTTCCACTCTAGGGCTTTAAAATCCTATTCTATTTGTCCTACTTCTGAATAATCTCAGTATCTAGAATTAGAAAGCATAACTTAAGGACACTATGGAGAAGAAGGAGTATTTCCTTTTTAACATACAAATAAATGCTAACTATTCATTTTAAAAAGAAAACACACATTCAGGATAATGTAGGCTTGTCTTCCTATTTCAATATGAAGTTTATATCTTGTCTATAAGAGTAAAAGAATAAAATGGTATGAAGACATTAATTTAATACGTTTATACCAACTTAATCATATTATCATATGTTCATGATATGTGCTTCTCCTTTGGTTTAAAAGCTTCTCTACTTTAACCTAACAATACTATCCTCCCTGTAATACTTAAATTCGGACAGTTTTTGGTGATTTACTTACTAATGATATCACAGATGAGTAATAATTATGAATAGCATTTAGTAGCCAAAGTTAAGAATTTCCCCAAAAGGAAAGTATTTATACGTAGGAAAGGATAAAAGAAGTTCTCGCAGCAAAATTACATTTAAAAATAGGTATTTAGAGGTGGGAAAAACAGTTTTCTCAAAGCAGTGATCATACAAGAACAGCTGTGATAACTGGATCTCAGCCAAAACCTCGACAAAATCTCAACCATGTTAGGATATAGCAAAAAGGTGTCAAATTCAACCATTAGTTATCAGAAGATAGGTCTTAATTAAACACTGGGCTCATGCCATCATCATTATGTTGAAAGCAAATTAGGCAGTAGACTTACGTCAAAATAATCATAAGACAAAGTAAGAAGTACACCTTCATAAAAATATTCATGTAATTTAGAATTAAGCTCTTTCCAACCTATATATATTTTTGACACATTTTTTCACTTGATTTAGAAATTAAAAATCTAATTTCACAATTAGACACTAAGGTTTAAAGAGAAGGAGTGGTGAATCCTCTTGTAAGTGACCCACATTAGGTCTATGGTTGTATATTTTCTCTGAATATTTATGTCACATGTATAGAGGAAAGAAATCAAGAAAAAAGTTCATATCAATCAATTTCTCTCTCTCTCTTTTGGTCTGATTTAGCAATGGTTTCATCACAGAAAGGCTTCTTTTCCCCCCAACTATCAGAAAACCTGCAAGTTAAAAGAGAGTCTCTTTTCAGTCAGCCCACACTTTTCTCTTAGCTTACTGACCCTTCACTCAACCTGCACCACTGCTCCCTTACATCAGGGTCAATGTGGTTCACTCTTCATTGAAACTCTAACTTTTGAGGAAACTAGAGGAGTAACTTGCAGTTGTAAGACTCACGGTATCTTATAAACAAAACAATTGGGGAAATGTGGCAAATTAGAATAACGAGGTTGTGGAGAAAGGGAAACCCTCTTATACTGTTGGTGAGAATTCAAACTGGTGCAGTCACTCTGGAAAAAAGTATGGAGGTTCCTCAAGATGTTAAAAATAGAGCTACCCTATGACCCAGCAATTGCACTACTGGGTATTTACCCCAAAGATATAGATGTAGTGAAAATAAGGGACACATGCACCCCAATGGTCATAGAAGAACTGTCAACAATAGCCAAACTGTGGAAGGAACTGAGATGCCTTTCAACTGACAAATCAATAAATAAGGTGTGGTACATAAATACAATGGAATATTACTCAGCCATCAGAAAAAATGAATACTTACCATTTACATCGACATGGATGGAACTGGAGGGGATTATGCTAAGTGAAATAAATTGAGCAGTAAAAGATAATTATCATATGATTTCACTCATACGTGGAATATAAGGAATAGAGCAGAGGACCATGGTGAAGGGAGTGAAAACTGAATGGGAAGAAATCAGAGAGGGAGACAAACTATGAGAAACTCTGGACTCTGAGAAACAAAGGATTACAGAAGGGAGGGGGGTAACGGGATGGGGTAACTGGGTGATGGGTATTAAGGAGGGCATGTGTTGGGATAAACACTGGGTGTTATATGCAACTAATGAATCATTGAACACTACAACAAAAACTTGGAATGTTAATATATGCTGGTTAACTGAACATAATTAAAAAAAAGAAAAAATTAAATAAAGTTAATTTTTAAAAAAATTAACCTTTTAATTTTACTCATAATTTTGTTTTTGAGTGTTAACTGTAGTTATTGTGAGATGTTTATGAAACAGAACAGGTTTCTACCTTCATGTACATTATAATCTTAATGAGAAGGAATGTTATACCGTACAATACTGTTTAATAAAAGTAAGAAGGCATAAGGAAAAAAAAGTACTCAAATGACTGTCTCCTCTACCAGATTATAAACTTTACATGGGCAGAAATTTGGGACTTATCATTCTTGAATCCTCACATCCTAGACCAGCATTAAACAGAAACACACACACACACACATGCTAAATTATTTGTCACAGAAAATAAATGCCATATTAAGATAAATATCATCAAGGATTGCAGTACTCAGGAAAACAATAGTCATGATCATTCGAATTCTAGACATTTAATTGTCGAAGTATGAGCAGCATTTATGCATGTACAGTCTGGATGGGCGTTTCAGGAAGTAGAAATGGTAGAAAAAGACACATGGCATAATATTATGTCATTGCGGGGATGGTTGTGAATCAAACTGAGACAGCAATTCATATCAGATTGGGGTGCGTGTGCATGTGTGTGTGTGTGTGTGTGTGTTATGCTCTGTGTATGCAGAGAAGGGGTAAAAGGAATATGATGAGGGTAGTGTTTGAAAGTCAGTTGAATAGCTAGTCTATAGAAGAATATATATATTTCTGAATATTTTTTCTTGAATATTTTATGTCAAGACAATTTGATTTCTTTGGTTTTTGTAATCCTGAAATTTTATTTCAAGGTAAGTTAAAGATGAATATACTTATGGTAAAAAAAGACAAAAAATATAGTGATACTCTAAAACTATAACTCATGGGCCAACTTCTTTGACCACCTGCTTTTGTAAATAAAGTTTTATTAGAATACACCCACATCCATTCATATTTTCTATGGCTCCTTTCACACTACAATGGCATAGTTGAATAGTCGTGACAGTGAACATCTGGCCAATAAAGCCTAATATATTTAGCATCTGGCTCTTTAGAAAAAAAGACTTTACAAGCCCCTGCTCTAGACAAAGAGCAGAAAACAGGGTCTTCACTGGAAGGAGTGAATTTCTATAGAAATTTATGTGTTATATGAAGACAGTTCACAGAGAAGAAATCAAACAACACTTTCTAAATCTGGAAAAACTGGGGTTCAAGAGGGTGGACTAGGTCCTAGAGTAACAACCACATCTCTTTAATCCTTGAGTCTCATGTCTCAGGACATAGAGGCAATGTCATCTGTAAAAGTGAAAATACCATAAGTGATCTCAGGGCTGGGAAGATATGGGTGGTTTAACAACCCCAGAAAATATCAATAAGCCAATATGGCATAGTCAGTATGCTAGCTGCTTTCTGGTGAATGAGAGAATTCTTTGGTTAAGCCAATCTCTGTCTCTGTCTCTATCCCTGTCTCCTTGTCTCACACTCGTACACACATACACACACATACACATGCACCATTTTACCAAAACGACCCAAAACACTTGTATATTTCATAAATTCAGAAGAAAATGTTAGTTTGGAGTTTAATTATTAATATTAATATCTGTATAATTCAGCAAATCCATATTTCAAAAAATAATACTGGAACATTTAACTTGATTTTGAAAGTACCGGATGTTTGCATTAGCTCTTTGCTTGACAGTAGAAATATCAAGAAACAAATGGATAAAAAATTAACTGCTCTCACCTGGTTCTCAGTATACATTCACTGCAGATTTGAGATTGGTGATAAAAATTATAATGATTAAAACACAAAATATAATGCTTGATATGATTAGCCATATTTTCAAAGCTAATATTTTTGTTTCTTTGAAATATTCCATGATGGAAAGAACATGATCTTTAGAAACCAAATAGATTTGGGACTGAATTTGAGCTCTCTCAGTTATTAGGTATATGATTTTTTTCAACTTGCTTATTAAACTCAGTGTGTCTCAGATTGTTCATCTATAAAATGTCTTCCCGGGTAGTATTTCAGAGAGGAATAATTAAGATAAAATAATGGAAGTGTCTTACTCAGTGACTGACAGATGTAGGCACTATTGTTTTTGCTGGCAGATGTACTACCATTTGCTTAGTCTAATTTTTTTTCATAGTTTTGCTCTCTGAAAGTGTCATTTTTTAGACCGTGTTCTCTAAATCACAATAAACTTATTCTTAGATACCTATGCACAGTGTACAGTATTAACATGGACATCTCAACAGGCTGTATAGTCATCATGCAGGAGCTTTCACATGAATAATCCTGTAACATATTAAGGATCATTTTAAACTATCAAGTTTTTATCTTTGTGTATGGTGTAAGAGAATGGTCGAGTTACATTCTTCTACACGTAGCTGTCCAATTTTCCCAGCACCATTTATTGAAGAGACTGTCTTTTTTCCACTGGATATTTGCTCCTGTTTTGTCTGGTTTATGTGTTTGTTTTTGTGCCAGTACCATGCTGTCTTGGTGATCACAGCTTTGTAGTAAAGCTTGAAATCAAGCAACGTGATGCCCCCAGTTTTCTTTTTCTTTTCAACATATTCTTAGCAATTTGGGATCTCTTCTGGTTCCATACAAATTTTAGGATTGTTTGTTCCAGCTTTTTGAAAAATTCCAGTGGAATTTGGATCAGGACGGCATTGAAAGTATAGATGGCTCTAGGCAGTATAGACATTTTAACAAAGTTTATTCTTCTGATCCATGAGCATGGAATGCTCTTCCATCTTTTTGTGTCTTCTTCAATTTCTTTCATATGTGTTCTGTAGTTCCTTGAGTACAGATCTTTTACCTATTTGGTTAGGTTTATTCCAGGGTATCTTATGGTTCTTGGTGCTACAGAAAATGGAATCAGTTCTCTCATTTCCCTTTCTATATAAGGGAAGCATTCTTATTCTGTATAAGAAAGCAACTGATTTCTGTACATTGATTTTGTATCCTGCCACATAACTGAATTGCTATATGAGTTCTAGTAGTTTAGGGGTGGAGTCTTTTGGGTTTCCCATATAAAGCATCATGTCATCTGCAAAGAGAGAGAGTTTGACTTCTTCTTTGCCAATTTGAATATTTTTATTTCTTTTTGTTGTCTGACTACTGTTGCTAGGACTTCTAGTACTATGTTGAACAACAGTGGTGAGAGTAGACATCCTTGTACTGTTTCTGATCTCAAAGGGAAGACTGTCAGCTTTTCCCCATTGAGAATGAGATTCACTATGGGTTTTTTAGATGGATTTTATGAAGTTCAGGAATGTTCCCTCTGTCCCTATACTCTGAAGAGTTTTAATCAGAAAGGGTTCTGTATTTTTTCAAATGTTTTTTTTTTTTTTTTTCTGAACCAATTGAGAAGACCATGTGGTTCTTCTCACTTCTCTTATTGATTTGTTCTATCACATTGATTGATTTGCAAATTTTGAACCACCCTTGCATTCCATGGAAAAATGCCACCTGGTCAGGGTGAATAATCTTTTTAATGTACTGTTAGATCCTATTAGTTAGGATCTTGTTGAGAATCTTGGCATCTAAATTCATCAGGGATGTTGGTCTGAAATTCTCCTTTTTGGTGGGGTCTTTGCCTGGTTTGGATATCAGGGTAATGCTGGCTTCATAAAAAGAATTTGGAAGTTTTCCTTCTGTTTTTACTTTTCAAAACAGCTTAAGGAGAATAGGTATTATTTCCTCTTTGAATGTTTGGTAGAATTCTCCAGGGAATCCATCAGGTCCTGGGCTCTTGTTTCTTGGGAGGTTTTTGATCATTGCTTCAATCTTGTTACTAGATATTGGTCTATTCAGGTTGACAATTTCTTTCTGATTCAGTTTTGGAAGTTTGTTGTTTCCAGGAATGCATTTATTGCACCTAGATTGCTTAACTTATTGGCATATAGCTATTGATAATAATTTCTGATGACTGTTTTCCATTCCTTTGGTGTTAGTAGTGATCTCTCCTTTTTCATTCATAATTTTATTAATTTGGGTCCTCTCTCTTTTCTTTTGGATTAGTTTGGCCAATGATTTACTGATCTTATTGATTCTTTCAAAAAAACCAGCTTCTAGTTTCATTGATGTGTTCTACTGTTATCTCTAGTTTCTATCTCATTGATCTTTGCTCTAATCTTGATTATTTTCCTTCTTGTGTGTGGGGGTGGCTTAATCTGTTGTTGGTTCTCCAGTTCTTTAAGGTGTAAAGAGAGCTGGTATATTCTGGATGTTTCAGTTTTTTTGAGAGAGGTTTGGATGGTTATGTATTTCCCCCTTAGGACCGCCTTTGCCATACCCCATAGATTTTGGACCGAAGTGTATTCATTCTCATTGGTTTCCATGAATTGTTTAAGTCTTTCTTTGATTTTGTGGTTGATCCAAACATTCTTAAGCAGGGTGGTCTTTAGCTTCCAAGTGTTTGAATTCTTTCCAAACTTTTTCTTGTGGTTGAGTTCCAGTTTCAAAGCATTGTGGTCTGAGAATATGCAGGGAATAATTTCAATCTTTTGATATCAATTGAACCCTGGTTTGTGACCCAGTATGTGGTCTATTCTGGAGAAAGTTCCATGTGCCCTCAAGAAGAATGAGTATTCTGTTGTTTTAGGGTGGAATGTTCTGTATATACCTATGAGGTCCATCTGGTCCAGTATTTCATTCAATGCTCCTGTTTCTTTATTGATTTTCTGCTTGGATGATCTATTACTGAGAGTGGCATGTTAAGATCCCCCACTATTACGTGAGGCAGGAATCTATCAAAGTCCTAGAGAAGAACATAGGCAGTAACCTCTTTGACATCACCCACAGCAACTTCTTTCAAGACATGTCTCCAAAGGCAAAGGAAACAAAAGTGAAAATGGACTTTTGAGACTTCATCAAGATCAAAAGCTTCTGCACAGCAAAGGAAACAGTCAACAAAACAAAGAGGCAACCCTTGGAATGGGAGAAGATATTCACAAATGACACTACAGACAATGGGCTGATATCCAAGATCTATAAATAACTCTTCAAACTCAACACACATGAAAATCCCAGATCTATAAATAACTCTTCAAACTCAACACACATGAAAATCCCAGATCTATAAATAACTCTTCAAACTCAACGCACATGAAACAGTTAATCATCTCAAAAAATGGTCAGAAGACATGAACAGACACTTCTCCAAAGAAGACATACAAATGTCTAATAGACACATGAAAAAATGTTCATCATCATTAGCCATCAGGGAGATTCAAATCAAAACCACATTGAGATATCACCTTATACCAGTTAGAATGGCCAAAATTACAAGACAGCAAAAATAAGTGTTGGAGAGGATGTGGAGAAAGGGGAAACCTCTTACACTCTTAGTGGGAGTGCAAGTTGCTGCAGCCACTTTGGAAATCAGTGTGGAGATTCCTTAAGAAATTAAAAATAGAGCTGTTCTATGATCCTGCAATTACACTACTGGGTATTTACCCCAAAGATATAGATTTAGTGAAAGGAAGGGGGCTATCTATACCCCAATGTTCACAGAAGCAATGGCCACAGTCGCCAAACTGTGGAAAGAACCAAGATGCCCTTCAATGGACAAAGGGATAAAGAAGATATGGTCCATATATACAATGGAGTATTATGCCTCCATCAAAAAGGATGAATACCCAACTTTTGTATCAACATGGACAGAACTGAAAGAAATTATGCTGTGTGAAATAAGTCAAGTTAACTCATAATTAATGAGTTAATTATCATATGGTTTCACTTACTTGTGGAGCATAAGGAATAACATGGAGGATATGGGGAGATGGAGAAGAGAAGTGAGTTGGGGGAAATTGGAGGGGGAGACAAACCATGAGAGACTGTGGACTGTGAGAATCAAACTGTGGGTTTTGGAGGGGAGGGGGTGAGGGATTGGGTGAGCCTGGTGATGGATATTAAGGAGGGCACGGATTGCATGGAGCACTGGGTGTGGTTCATAAACAATGAATTTTGGAACACTGAAAAAAAATAAAACAAAAATGAACAAACAAAATTAAACTAAATTTAATTTAAAAAATAAATAAAAATAAAGTATCAAGTTTTTATAATACATTGCCTGATTTGATTTCTCCAATACCACAGTTTCTATTATGTAGTCCAAACCCTTAACCCAAATAACAGTAATAATATTTTAAGTGATCACCATTCCCCTAATGATACCCTTCTCCAACTCCCCTTCATGGGGTTGTCAATTAGATAAATTTGTACTACCCAAACCATACTTGGAATAAATAGGGAGATTGAAATACAGAGCTAGTGCTGGCTTTATAGTAATTCATTTAGAAGTCCAATTTCATCATTTAAAATTCAAGTTCTCTTTTTCTTTTGCTTCCCATATTGTCAATTTTTTCATAAAGTAGTTTTTCTTTAAGGTTCTAGGATGGTTTCCAGTAATAACCAGGGCCTTATTTACATTTAGCAAGAGAGTACAAATGGCTAATATTACATTGTATTGCCTGACAGAACCAATTTCTTGGGGTTGGTTATCCTTAGACCAAAACCTGCAACCCTGTAGCTGAAAATACAGTCTCCACTTAGACATTGAACTGCGTTCTATCTGTTAGGATGAAGAAGAAAATAAATGAATGCTAGGTAATATTCACAACAAACATTTCCCAAAATATAATTTCAGTACTTCCCTTAGATTGGAAGGTGTAAGGCTCTTGTTATTTACCAAAGACATGGGCCACTTTCAGTTGATAGCAACTGTGGACTAACACATCTTTTATCTTTTACAGCCCCTATTATAGGCACTTGGAAAATTCACCCCATTCTTCTGCAGATTCTGTGTCATATATTTTTCAGTATCTTCTGCAAGGGTTTTTGCAGTTGTTGCTCCACAACACTAAAAGGTCCTTCCAGCTGATAGCCTCAATTGCCTGCAATTGATGTGGTGGTGTTGTGTTGTCCTGGGTTAGTCTTAAGTCATCCTCAAAAAGAGAATGCATTCCTTTTGCTACTTAGACTTCACTTCATACATCACTCACAGGTCTTTTGCTATCCTCCTCACTGATGAAAGCCAGGGGTGCCATCAATATTAAAAGAGATCATCTTTTAGGGATGCAATAATTATGAGTTCAAAAGAAGACATGGTTGGAAGATGTGATGTTCTACATTTATGCTATAAAATTCCAAACAGTAAATTTAACAGGACAAAAAATAAGTTATTTATTGTTTCCTGGATACTGTGGGTAAGACTCACATTTGTAGTCATCATTAACAAATCACAGTATCAATCCTTAAGAGGATCATTGAAAGCCAGTATTCACAGGTGACATGTTAGATGATGTAGTTTACAAGTGTATTAATTTCCTAGAGATGCCATAAAAAATTACCACAAAGTGTGTGGCTTTAAGACAATAGGATTTTATTCTCTCATCCTTCTGGATGACTGAAGTTCCAAATTTAGGTATTAACAAGGCTTATTCCTTCTGAAGCCTCAGAGGGTGAATTAGTTCCAAACTTCTCTCATAGCTTCTGGTTGTTGCTGGCTCTTTGGCATTCCTGGGTTTGTAGACATACCACTTAAATCTTTGCTTTCATTTTCACATGATCTTTTCTCCCCTGCATCTTCTGAGTGTTTGGCCAAATATCCCTGTCATTAATTAGGGTTCACCTTAATCCAGTATGACCTCAACCTAACTTGGATATTTACAAAGATTACTTCTGAATATGGTCACATTTATTAGGGATTAGGACTTGAGTATATCTTCTGGGGAAACAAAAGAAAGTAATGAAATAATTAACATTAGCAAATCTACAGTTTAAATACAACAGGTCCTGAAGAATCATGATGTAATGATTGGTAAGAACACTGCTGCCTTTATTTCTTGCTGAGAGATATGAAATTAACCAGATACGGCACAGCTGACAATAGAGAAAAGATGGTGCACAGGCATTAAGAAGACTCTTCATGTGTACTAGCTGGGTGATAAATATGTAAGAACCACTTCTATTGGCCAAATAGGTGGTGAAGTTGGTTAAACATCTGACTATTTGTTTTGACTTAGGTCATGTTCTCAGGGTCATGAGATTGAGTGCCACACTGGACTCCACACTCAACATAGCTCAGCACAGAGTCTGCTTGAGTTTCTCTCTCCCTCTCCCTCTGCCTCTTCTGTTCATGCTCTCTCTCTCTAAAATACAATAAATAAATCTTAAAAAAAAAAAGCAAAGAAAGTCTTCTACCATTTTTTGTCTTCTCCTACCATTCTTCTAAATCTTCACTAACAGATCACAATAGCTCACATAGTCCTATGAATTTTGCAAAAATAGTTTTTAAATCTAATTGTTTATATGTATATAGAGACATTCAAAAATTTTGCTGGACCCTCAGCCACCTAGGAAACTTAGTAGCAGCCCTGGATACCATCTTGATAATACCAAAGACTGTGCATTGCCCGTAGTAAATCCCAATGTCTCCCAAGCTACATAATATTAATTTCAATACTTCCACCAGCTGAACTAATTCAGAATAATATTATGTTGGGTTTAAATAGCTAGTCATTGGAATCTCTGAAAATATTTTATATCTTCTAGAGTTATTCCTAGGAAACAACACAAAAATAAGTTTCATATATCCCACCATGTATTTATAACAGTATATCCACACATCTTTATTCATACTCACAAACTGTAATTAGATTACATATTTATCTATATTCCAAATTTAATTTACAATGGTAACTAATTAAGTATTTTACCAAGTCTCCTACATAATATATTCATACACTATCTCTTTGGAAAAGGCAAATCTGCCGATGGTTATGTCATTAGTTTTAGCCTGATTTTTTACAGTGGTTTTGCTCTCCAAATGTGTCATTTTTCTGGCCCTTGTCTCCTAAATCACAAGGCCACTTATTGTTAGATACCTATGTACAGGGTACAGTATTGACACTGACATCCCAACAGGCTGTACAGTTCATGTAACAGCTCTCACATGAGTAATCCTGTAACAGATTATGGATCATTTTAAGGTGTCAGTTGTGTGCTAAGGACTGACAACTAAACCATATCTTACATGCAGCCGAATCTCTTCATAAGGGGTACAGCACTGAAAGCTGTCACCGAATTCTCATGCCTCAGCAGTAAGCTTTTAACTGATTCACTAAAAGTCAAGTCAAATCAAGAACTGAAAGATAACATGAAGGCAAACCAGATCAATAACATCCTTGAATCTTTTGGGAGACCCGTTGACAGACTGTGGCTTCAATGCAGCATGAAGCTCCCAACCCAGAAAACAGGCTGTTAGCACCAGTCTATGCTACAGCTATCCAAGCAGGAGGGTAATGCTACCTTTAGACAGACAAGGGGAAATACATAAAGGTGGGAAGGGCAAGAAGATTTTTAGGATTCTCCACATTAAGCAAATTTTCTATGCCTAGAGTACAGTAAAGAGTTGCATGAAATATTACCATATACAACCAATAAATAGTTTTCACCAAATCTAATACTGTAGAATCCAACCACTGACGATGCATAGCTGAGGTTTTACAAAATATCTGAATAAAGTCTGCCTGTGCTCGCTCACTCTCTCTCCCTCTCTCTCTGACAAATAAATAAATTAAAAAAATTTTTAAAGTCTATGTTTAGATATAGGCCCTTAATTATATTTAGCTTATCTCCTCTGATTATAATTCAACTAGAATATAATGATTTTTTCCTCTGAAATCAGTAGTATATTTGTAAGACTTATTTGATGGCATTGGGAAGGGAATTTAAAGGAGTTCATAATGGAAAAATGGTTTAACTCCACTGTAAAAACTAGGCATCCTCTTTGATTTTATCTTACCACACAGAGAACAAAATGACTTTATTATTTATTTTGAAATATCTCCCTTTTGCATTACTTCCTTTCCTATCCATAGTCACAGCTATAATACAAATGCCATGCTTAATGAATGATTACATATTTCATAGCATTATTAGAAAACTATTTCTTCAAATAAATGATGTGATATAAAAGTACACTATTTCATTTGTAATAAGGGATATCAAATAATGCATCCAAAGGTAACTTGATAACTCAGATATGAAATATAAAAGTATAAAAAAGTATCTAGTGTATGGTTCCATCATAAACTACCTAGCGTTTGGGGCTGATAAGAAATATATTAACAATAAAATTTGTAGTTCAATGGGATAAAGTGATATTTTGAAAAGGAAAAGCATACTTATGACATCATTCCATAAAGTTCTTTTTTAGAGAACTAGAAAATTCAAACTAGAGGGAATTGATTTCAGATACAAAGCAGACATTTTCAAAGGTTTCTCTTTCCAAAATTATCTGATTAGAAGCCTCAAAGAGGAATATTTAACATTCAGGAGTTGTTTAAGACTAATGAGCCTGTGGACAATTTGTCACAAATTTAAGAATTAGATTAAACTTCACAGATAGAGTTACTGCAAGTTCATTTGTGAAAATCAATCCCTTTTTCACAGGAGAGTTTTAATAGCAATTTTGAGATGGCCAGAATTTTAATGCTGGCCTATGAATTTAAATTACATTAAATAATTTATTAAATTATAATAATTTTAATACTGACTTAATATTATCCTGTATACTTTGATTACTCATTATTTTCATGCATGTTTACTACAGCTGTGTCATATTCAAATGCCTCTAGGGGCCAGGCAGGTGACTGACAACATTGAAATTTTTGTTAAGAGAAAACACAGGATTCTCTGGAACATGTAAAACTGGATAAACAACACAAGATCCACTGGGAATGAGGAAAAAAAAAAACTGTTCTTTGTAGATACCATGTGGGAATGTGGCTGGGCCTAGTGGTTTCAGACTTTTTTCCCCTGAGAAGCCAGATTATAGTGTATAATTTCCCAAAGAGTAAATATTTATTCAAAATAAAATTTAAATACTATGCAGACCTAACACAAAATGTCTACAGGACAGATCTTGCCTAAGAATGGTAAATTTGCTAGTTTTTCAGGTTGTAGTAAGCCTACCTTTAGAACATTAGACAAAAAAACTAGGCTTTGGGATATAAAGATAATTAAGGATTTTGTTTTGTTTGGGTTTTGTCCTTCAAGAAGTTAACAAAATTAGCCCACCTATGACATCAGAATTTGCAGAGCCAAGTCAAAAGTACAAATGTAGGCATCCAGTGTACCACTTTCTCTTTCTCCTCTCACTAAGAAGAACATCTTAGCCCTCAAGTCCAAGCTCTATTCACAATCCCTTAGTCAATAACAAAAGCCAAGGCTTTTGAGTGGTGAGCATAATAGCAGTAAATCACCTTTGGTAGCTTTGAGGAAAAAACTATGGAGATACTAGAGATGGTTCCAGGTCTAAGTTCCACAGGGAAAGATGCGGGTGGGGAACAATAGGTCCTAGGTAAGTGTGTCTCCTTGGCCCCTGCAGTTTATTCATATTGGAAAGAACAGTGACCATGGGAAGGTAAGATGGTAGTCTCTAAAGCATGCTGTAGACAGTAGGTTCACAATGGTTGACTACAAGGGTGTACTGAGGGAGAATGGTATGAAAACACAGATTTTGGGCATTGGTTGATCACTTACTCTTGTCCTCAGCTATATGTATAAGAGTTTTATCCCACATTTAATACTTGGTGGTCATTTATTCTCTCAACAGAACACTTGTTCGTACTTTGACTTGGAGAAGTCTGTAAAATCTGCTTTTCATATCTGAATGAACAACTAACCTGCTGCATTGTAAAAAAATTATTCATTTCACCCAGAAAATATTCTAAGAAAAAAGCTTTTGGATGTCATTTATAAAGGACATAATTACAAATACTCTCTCTATGGGGTTTCTTGTCTTTTCCTGTGAAAGGAGTCTGAACTCAGTAGCCAGGTAGTACCTCAAAGTCATAAAACACCATATTCAGAGCCATAGTTTTGAAATGTTAAATTTTTACTGCATCCTATATATGAGTTGCAAGTGTTACATTTTTGTACCTTTCAGAAAAGAGGTATTCAGTAATATGTTATTACTAAAAAGAATGAGAGAACGAAAGGAAGAAAGAAAGAAAAAGAAAGAGGAGGAAAGGAGAAGGAAGGGGAGGAAAGGAGAGAGAGGAGAGGGAAAGAAGGAGAAGAAAGGAAAGGAAAGGAACAGAAAGAGGGAAAGGAGGGAGAAAGGGAAGAAGAGAAGAAAGAAACCAATATTCCTTAGAAAGCAAAGTATGTTTTTAGGATTTTTGAAAACCTAGTTTTGGGGCACCTGGATGGCTCAGTAGGTTAAGCCTCTGCCTTTGGCTCAGATCATGATCTCAGGGTCTTGGGATTGAGCCCCACATCAGGATCTCTTCTCAGCAGGGAACCTGCTTCCCCCGCCCCTTTCTGCTTGCCTCTCTGCCTATTTGTGATCTCTGTCTGTAAATAAATAAATAAAATCTTAAAAAAATAAAAGAAAAGAAAACCTAGTTTGGAAATAATTTCATAAGATGAACACAGCTTTCTATCCCCACTGTTAATGGCTTATTAGTTTACAAAGAAGGTAGTGCAAGAAAAAAGTGAGGGGCACAGGTGAAGCATCTCCAATAACATAGTGATAAAATTGAAGCAGCTATTCTAAAATTCTTGGAAGATCAGTAGCAGAGGTCCAGAAAAGCACACTCTGATATTACATGGAATAATTCTACTAGTTTTGCTTATGCCCAGTGTACTGAGCATCTTCATCTTAGGGCTAACATAATAGCTATAAAGACAACAAAGTTGTGATAAAAGTAGATAATGAAGTTTATTTACTATTTTACTTACTAGTTTGTTTTCCTGTTCATTTTTTAAAAGACATTGATTTAGTTATTTGAAAAAGAGACTGCACAAGCTGAGGGGAGAGACAGAGGGAGAGGGAGAAGCAGACACTTAACTGACGGAGCCACCCAGACTTCCTTAACAGGATTTTAAAATCAATTTCCTTTTACTGAGTCATTCTAAAGCATTAGACATACTTTTCATGTAAACACACACACGCGGGCGCGCACACACACACACACACACTCACAGAGTTTCTTTGGCACATGGATATCAGCAAATTATGTAGCATTTAATTAAATCGGCTCATACCTTTCACAGTTTTAACTGGCATAAGTTAGTTGAGAATAACTTCTGTGGACTCTTGGTAGGCACTCAACCTCATTGTAACTACAAGTGCGAAGATCTCTAAGTAAGTAACTTAATAGTTATTAGTGTTCCAAAGACATGCTTATTAGCAAATATTATAGAGAGAATGAAGGAAATAGGTCAGAATCCAGCAAGTTGCTTAATTAGTTGATTAGGGGAACTTCTATTGAACATGCAATTTTTACATTTTCAGGGTTTTATTTTTATGGTTTATTTATAAGCAATATGATGATGTGCTACATCAACATTCTCCACAAGGAAAAATGTATAGTAGTGTCTAGAAACACTTAAAGAAATAAGCAATTTAATTTCTGTATATTTGACAGTGAAATTATGTAACCATTAAATACAGTTTGTTAGACACCTTCAGCTATATAATTGTACTTAATGGTTACATAATTACTCTTAATGACAAAAGAGATGAAGAAACATAGATGAAAGGAAGAGATACTTTCAGAAAATATTCATATACATTTGGTAATTGATTTAGAAATTTAATGTATCTCATTAGTTAATAGCAATAATTATCTGCCTAGGAGATAAATTTAAATATTAACATAAAACATTAGAGAGCACAGTTGATCCTTGAATGGATTTGAACTGCATGATCCACTTGTGCATGGATTTTTTCCAGTAAATACAATTACAGTATTGTAAATATATTTTCTTTGTTATGATTTTCTTAATAATTTTTTTCTTTTCTCTAGCTACTTTATTCTAAGAATACTGTATATAATACATATAATAAAATATGTGTTAACTGCATTTTTCAAGGGTTCACTGTACTTGAATTTTGCATATGCTATTTAAAAACTGGTTTTGCATTTGTTAAGAATACTGTCCTGTTTGTCCCTTTTATCTTCCTGTTTAGTTTCATCTCCTTCTGTGGTCAAAGATGTCTATTATCATAGCTCCAGTTCAGATCTCTCAATATTAACAGCTTTATCGTAATAATCTGAATAACTAGAAAATAGGCTATCCTATTGAATGGGAATAATTTTTGTTTCTTTCTAAATAATCAGAACTGCATAATCAAATTCTTGATTTCAAGTTTGTTTGTTTGTTTGTTTGTTTGTTTAGGGAGATTTTCTCCTGTGGACTTTCTGCAATAACTTGAATAAGTGAGATGTTTGTTTGTTTGTTTAAAGATTATTTAATTGAGAAGAACCTGAAAGCACAAGTGGCAGGAGGGCAGAGGGAGAAAATCTCCAGCAAACTCTGCCTTGAGCATGGAGCCTGATGTGGGGCTCAGTCTCAAGACCCAGGAGATCATTACCTGAGCTGAAATCAAGAGCTAAACATTTAATCAACTGAAACACCCAGGCACCCCTGAGAAGTTTATTTTCTCAAACATGGAAAAGCAAGTTTCCTGTGTATTTTTCCTTTATGAGATAAATGCTTATCAATTCCTAAAGAACTGTTTCGGTGACATTTGAACTTTAAATTATTTCTAAATATCATGTATATTTGTTAAATTTATCCAAATAACTACTTTGGTTTCCACAAATATTTGTAATTATAATTCTGCTTAGTACTCCCACATGAAACAACACATGTATTTTAATAATTAAAACTTTAAGTTCAAGCTTTTTATGGGTTTATATATTCATGAAAATAATTTTTCAAATGCACCAAAGCTTCAGTGTTTATGATTAATATCTAAAATGAACAGGAAAGGAGCACCTGGTTGGCTTAAGTCTATTCAGTGTCTGCCTTCGGGTCAAGTCATGATCCCAGAGTCCTGGGATTGAGTCCCGTGATGGTCTCCCTTCTTGGCGGGGAGTCTGTTTCTCCTTCTGCCTGGTGCTCCTCTTGCTTGTGCTTACTCTCTCTATCTCTGACAAATAAATAAATAAAATATTTTTAAAAAATAAAATAAAGATAAAATGCTGTTAAATTAACTATGGTTAATAAAACTCTAAAATATTGAAAGAAATGATAATTTTTTTAAAAAAATATGTACTCAAATTTAATGATGAGTTAATTTCTTTTACTTTTTTGTTTTGTTTTCTTCTCTTTAATCTCTCATCTCAATTAAAAAAAAAGCAATCACTGATACCACATTTGATTATAAATATGGGGAGAACACCAATCTATAGATCTATTTTTAATAAAAATTCCTTGGTTTCACTTGAAAACATTTGCCAGTGACTATACATTAACATGCTTTAAGCTAAATATCATTAGAAAAATGTGTGTAACCATTTTTTAAAAATTCATACTTTTGTGATTGTTTCAATTCCAGTGGCTTCAGTATAAAATGACTTCTCTGTGTCCTTCTTTTGGGTCTTTCTAATGCAGGGATAAACAATGTGCTTCTTGAAAGATGAATTAATACTTCAAGAATTTAATTTGATCACATTAAATTTCTAAAAATATAAGTCCAAATTTAATTAATTAACCCAAATATTCACAAGTTATCCTAAAAAACACATAACAGAAAAACATAGAAGGATGATTCTACGGATCCACACTTATGGTATCTTTCTGAAAAACAATGTTCATTTTGACTGCATTTGTTCATTTATTTTTCAACCATTTTACCTATTGCCAAGCAGATACTTTATCTAAAATAAATCAACTTCTCAGTTCAAAGACCTTATTCATTTACATTTATATGGATGTGGACAAGAACAAGATCCATCATCCAGTTAGACACATAGATTGAATAAGCTGGTGGATTCAACAGGAATCAGGGGAACCTCTGAAGAAGATGAAAACATGAGCATGCCCTCTAACTTCCTTTCCAAAGCCAGAACTAAATGATCAAAGAAAATAGGAAGAAAAAAACCTGTTTCTATATAAATGTAAAAATCAGAAAAGGTCAGCAATTCGTACCCCAAGCTTCCAGGAAGTTTGCCCTGTTAAGTCAAGGTTTTAAAAGACCACAAAGAGAAACCTCAAACTTGTTTCAAAAGAAAGCAGAAAGTATGCAGAGAAAAGCCTAGCAGGGTCTCCCCAGAATGTCTTTAATTGGAGAAAATTAAAGGCTCTGGAAGAATGGAGACACTCTAATTTAAATAAATTTTCATTGAATATTAGGCAGTATCTATGGAAACCATGAAAATATGCTTTTCATATCTACTGCCACAGAGAGCAGAATTGACTGGTGGTCCCTCCTGCTGCCTTTCTGTCACCCCTTGTACACGATGGTCACCCTTTCTAAAGGTTTCTCCCCACCAATGAATAGACAGTTGTGGTCCTAATGCAGACTCTTCCTGTGAGACATGAGGCTCGTCCAACTGCAGTCTTCATCTCTTCTTACCCAGTTCCCTTCCCTCTCTTTTACCCTTAATGATAGAAAGTCTAAATGCCCCTTCAGGTGCAATATTTCAGGCATTTTGAAAGATATGGAGGGTCGTGTGAGACAAGTACAGTGGAATTCACTGATTATTCTTAATGTTGAATTGATGCCTATTAAGGTATATTAATATTTATAACATACATATGAGACCTCATAACTCCAGTAGTAAAAGCACACAAAGCAGACCAAAAGACTGAGTACCTGAAAGTTAGAGACATGGGATTCCAGAGACATTCACACATGGAATTTAAATGTTCAACTAAAGCACATCAGTCATGCTGTGATTAGGGCTGTGGTTGGGAATTATTGGTATCCTGAAACATGAAATGAGGAAATCCGTAAGGATACTCTAAAGATGTCTTGTTTTTAAGATTCCCTCTGAGCCTCAGAACTTGTAAAGGTGATGCATTCTTGCTTAGTAAGAGCTAGAACACATCCAGTATTGGTAGACACTGGAAAATCTCTCTCTGTTAAGTCACCAGGTTACTTCCTAAAGATTCTTCACCTCTTCTCCTGACTGCCAAGCCAACAGCTAGGGTTAAATCCCATCATAGGACTGCTCAGGACAAGCTGGGCCTGATGATGCAGGATAAACATTATTTACCAAAAAAGCTACAAGGATTACCTAACATGTTCCTGATAAAACCTGGGAAACATGAATGAACTGAATTTTGAGAACACTGTTTCAAGAGGGGCCAAATGTAAGACTAGATTAAGCAAGAATTCATTATTTGGGGGGTACTCACACTTCTTTGGGACATTTGGCAGGTATACCTGTGAATAGGGAAAACTCTCCACCAGAGTGGTCTTTAGAAGCCTAGAAAAAAAAGGTGTCTCAAGTTAGTGAAATGAAAAAACAATAAAAGGCTGAGGGATGTGGGAATGCTAATGTGGAAATACTGTGTAAGCCCAGATAAACCACTAAAATGTTAGGCTCCAAAGGAGGTCCAAATGCAAAATTCTCCATCACTATTAAGAAGTTCAGTGGTAGAATTCCTCTGAGGACTAGAGATGACAGGAGAAAAAAAAATTACAAAGGTGGAATTATTAATATTCATAGGAATAACAGGGCCATCAAAGTAATAGAAGCTTGGGTAATGAGAGCCTGACCACTGGAAACAAACAGGCCACAATCACCATAAAGACATACAAGCTTGCTCACAGAGTGTCATGAAAATGGTTGATAAAGCATGAATGGAGTCCCCACAATAAGATAAGCATGCAGTCAACAAGAATCTAGTAAGAGAAAAGAACATAGGAACAGTAGACTAAAAGCAGCCATATCAATATAAAACTATGATCCCTCATTAAGTTCTCAGCCTGTAGAATCAGGGCCCATGAATTGAACGGGTATCTGTGTCCTTGGGAGGAAGATATGCACAGCAATACTGCAAATGTAAAATCTAATGACTAGTCCTTCCTTCAAAGGGACCTATGATCATTCAAGTAACTGTGCTCCAGCAAGTATAATATTTAAGCATTTCCAGATTATTGTCCACAAGTTTTGAGATGACTCTCCTGTCATCCAGCACAATTGCATCAGTGACCCTGAGTTTGTGCTTTTGGCTGTATTGAAAATCAGGAGGTCCTATTCAATCAGTTGAAGGAGGAAGAAAAGAGCCAAACTTGGTTTTATTGGTTGTCCATCTCAGAACATGTGTAAAAGATGAAAATTGCTCTCAGCTCTACTTCAATCCCACTTCAGCAAGATGTTAAATGACAGTAAAGGGGAAAAGTAATCAGTGTTTCAGAGCTGCAAGCAATGCATCTGTTTATTTCATATGAAAAGAAAAGTGACTTAAATATATATATATATATGTATATATATAAGTGTGTGTGTGTGTGTATATATATAAAAAAGTCTGGACACGAGTAAGAGTAACACGGTTGAACATATAGGAGTGGGCACAAAGAATGAAAATTTTTGTATTATAGGTTAATGTTCACGAGAAAAGAGGCACTGAACAACTAAGTAGACAAAATTGCTTTTTTAAAAAAGATTTTATTTATTTATTTGACAGAGAGAGAGACGGAGGGCACAAGCAGGAGGAATGGTTAAAGGAGAGGGAGAGGGAGAAGCAGGATCCCCACTGAGCAGAGAGCCCAATGCTGCAGGACTTGATTCCAGGACCCTGGGATCATGACCTGAGCCGAAGGCAGATGCCTAATGACTGAGCGACCCAGGTGCCCCAAATTAGACAAAATTACTTAAGACAGTTGCTGATAACCAGTCTTTGTTGCTGTCCTCTATTAAACTGGGGACGTGTACACAGTGATATATGGGACCAACAGCATGAACTCTCAGTTATCAGTGTGAATCTAGCCACTGGTACCTTTGAATGTCCAACTTATAAGAAATAGAGATCAATGCCAAGCCTCCAATATAGTACTACTCCTCAAGGAGACCAATGGCCTCTTGATGGTAAGGTGACCACATTGATTTCTTTTCATCCTGAAAGTCTCTGTGGTTTCTATCCAGGAGCATGTATTCCTCTTCTGGATTAAACATTTACCTTTCTTTTCAGTAAAGTCTTCATCAAAGGGATTATCCAGGGTCTTGTGGAATGCCTCATCTACCTCTACTGGATGAATTCCCATACAATGTAGAATATGATCAAGTGATTCACTTCATATCAAAGAATTTGTGGGAGTGGACCCATGTCTGAAGTGTCAACTACATCGTACATACTGCATTATCCAGAAGCAGCCAGCTTAATATAAGAAGCTTCTAAAGGACAACTGAAGTTCATCTTAGAATGAGCAGTCTAAAGAATAGGATGCCATTTTTTAGAGTGCAATATATGGGTTAAAGACATTTATATGGTGTTTCATCTTTAAAAACAATGATGTATGGGTTAAGAAAACAAGAGGTAGAAGCAGAGGAGGCCCTACTTACTGTCATTCCTAATTACCAATTGAGGGAATTTGTGCTTCCTGTTCCCACAATTATGGGCCTTGAAAGATTGGAGGTCTTGGTCCCTAAAAAGGGCACACTCTTACAATGAAATATTGCAAAGATCTCTGGACTTTTGTGTCCATGAACACTTTTGTGTCCAATAGATGAGAAGAAAAATCACCATCATTTTGGTGTCTTAACACAGTTACAGCAGGAAGGAACATGTATGGAACCCAGGTGATCCATTCTGGTATTTCCTGTACTCACTTACCCGTTGTAACTGTAAATGGACAGAGACAACGAACTTGGTCTGAAAAAAGACATGATTACCAAGGGCTCAGACATCACAAATGAATGTTTGGGTGACAGTACCAAGTGAGCTACCAAAATCCAGTAAAGTCATGTCTGAGGATGAGAAGAATTTTGGATAAATAGTGCAGGAGGAAGAGAATAAATACCAGTTGCAACACAGAAATTAAACGTAGCAAAAAAGGATATAGTATGTTTGGCTAGCGCCCTCTTCTAAGTTTCTTTTCAGAAAGAAAGGTCATGGAAATCAAGGAGCTGCTGCATAAATCTACATAAAAGAGTAGATTTGTGCAACTAAAAGCATGATGGACTGTGGTGGCCATGAAAAGGTTCCAGCAGCCAGCTTTTGGGTGTTGAAGTCATATATTCGCTGAGGCCACACTTTCTTAGCCAGCATCCAGTGAATGATGACTGAGCATGGTAATGGGAGCAATGAAGGCCCATTCCTGCAAGATGTAGCATTCTTCCAATGGGTGACTGTGGCTTGAGGACTCCTTATTTTGCCCAAAATGTTCACAAAACCATATTACATTCTGAGTTTCTTCTTTCTCACTTTTTCTTACCTCACCTTCCTTTACAATGTCAGATCTACATCTCCCCAGTGTCACGAGCTTGTTCTCCTTCAATATTTAAAGGCATTTCCCTCCTGGAGGTCTGGCTGGGTCAGTCAGTAGAGCATGTGATTCTTGATTTGGGGTTGTAAGTTTGAGTGCAGAAATTACTTAAAAATAAATTTTTTTTAAAGATTTTATTTGTTTATTTGTCAGAGACAGAGGGAGAGAGAGCAAGCGAGCACAGGCAGACAGAGTGGCAGGCAGAGGCAGAGGGAGAAGCAGGCTCCTGCCGAGCAAGAAGCCTGATGTGGGACTCGATCCCAGGACGCTGGGATCATGACCTGAGCTGAAGGCAGCTGCTTAACCAACTGAGCCACCCAGGCGTCCCCTTAAAAATAAAATTTTAAAAAAGGACTTTCTCTCAATAAATCTCTTGCAGACCAAAACCTGTGTTTGTGTCGTCTTCTTTGAAGATGCTGCCCTTGGAAGACTAAGCATTATAAAGTCAACTTACTTATATTAAAAATGAAAACAGCTCCTTTTTAAATTTATGATCACATTAAATCTACATTTAATTAAATCAATTTAGGAATAATTTTGTTTGAAGATTTAAATTAATAAAACACAAAAACACTTTCTTGAAATACTCAAGTCAAAGAAAAGGACTCTTGAAAATATTAATATGAACACTAATTTCAAAACATATTGCATATAACATACTTTGTAAACAGAGAGAAATTAACATAAAATATTCTATTACTATATGAAATATTAAAAATGATTAGACTCAGTAAGTTAGAAAGCTAATTAATGAATTTAATGAAAACAAAGGAAAATAATAAAAAATGAGAACAAAATTAATTTTTGAAAAAGAGAGAGATGAGGGGTGCCTGGGTGGCTCAGTTGGTTAAGCTACTGCCTTTGGCTCAGGTCATGATCCTAGAGTCCTGGGATCGAGTCCCACATCAGGCTCCCTGCTAGGAAGGGAGTCTGCTTCTCCCACTGACCTCTCTCCTCTCATGCTCTCTCTCTCTCTCAAATAAATAAATATAATCTTAAAAAAGAAAGAGAGAGAGAGATGAGCTATAAAATTCATTTTAAGTTAAGTTCTGTTTGGTCCTGCATCGGCCTACTTGCTCAGAGGGGAGCTTGCTTCTCTCTCTGCCTGCTGCTCCACCTGCTTATACATGCTCTCTCTCTCTCTCTCTCTTTCCAACATATAAATATAATCTTAAACAATTAATTTCTGTTTGTTTGAAATTTCAGGCTAGTAAAATATACAAATCTCTATGTAGCATAATAAAGAAAATAACCTTTCTTGCTCGAGATTCCACTCAAAGTTAGTTGTCTTCCTCCTCATCTGCTATATGGACTGACGCAGTATTACTATGTGTGAATATGTTGTTTCTAGAACCCAAAGGGGCCTGACAGACAATGTGCAGAATCCTAAGTAGTTTCAATTATGAATAATTTTTCTTCATAATTTTATACTAATAAATGCTGAAAAGAGTGGGTTGTTTTATATAAGATAGAAATCAATAAATTATATTGTCTCAAGGAGAGCTTAAAAAATAAACAGAATAAGAAAAATAAAATAATTAAGAATAAGTTTATAGAAATATTATTACAATTAAAGGTGATTACCAGCCAATTTTAAAAACATACTACTTCAACATTCTTTTTAAGATTTTATTTATTTATTTAAGAGAGAGAATGAATGGGAGAGAGAGCACAAGTGGGGAGAGGCAAATGGAGAGGGAAAAGCAGAAGCAGACTCCCTGATGAGCAGGGAGCCTGATGTGGAGCATCATCTCAGGACCACAGGATCATGACCTGAGCCGAAGCAGCTACTTAACCAACTGAGCCCCCCAGGTGCCCCAAAGCATACTACTTCAACATCTGAAGAAACATTTATCTATTTATTTATTTACTCATTTTTTAAAGATTTTATTCATCTATTTGACAGAGAGAGAGAACGAGCACAGGCAGAGGGAGCAGCAAGCAGGGAGAGGGAGAAGCAGGCTCCCCACTGAGCAATGAACCCAATGTAAGGCCCAATCTCAGGACCCTGGGATCATGACCTGAACCAAAGGCAGACACTTAGCCAACTTAGCCACCCATGCTCTCCTTGAAGAAAGATTTAATTAACATTTCATAAGCACAACTTAGAAAAAACAAAAAGCTTTTCATATTATGTTCAAAATTGATATCAAACCTGGAAAATATTATCATAATATGAAGTCTACAGCTTAAGCAAATTTATTAATATTGACGTAGAAATCTTATAAAGAATTAAATCCATGTCATAAATTTTTTTAAATGTAATCAAGTTTAGTTTATTACAGGAAAACAAGGTTGGGTAACAATTCAAAAGTAACTTTATATAATTAATGACATCAATGACAAATGAGGAAAAATAATATTCTATATCAAAATAAGTGGAAAATAATATGGCATATTAAAACGAATGGAAAATACAGATTCTACCCTGGATATAAAAATATAGAGTTTATAATACAACTTTAAAAAACAAAAAAGCTAGAAAATTATATAAATTTTACTAAAATATAAAATATTTGACAATATAAATAAGACAAAGATAATAATTACTGTAAAAATGTAAATATTTAATAATATTCCATTAAAAATGCAATGAAATTTTATAAAATAATTTGAAAGCATTAACTGGGTAGAAAAAAGTAAATATATATTTATAAATAAAGATTAATCAAGGGAGTCTTTAAAATTACTAGAAAAAAAAACAGACAAGTGAGCTTTCAAAATAAGCTCTACCTTACATTATACAGCAGTGTACATTTCAAACATTTTAAAGGAGCAAAAGTTAAAAATAAAAGAAATAACTCTAAAGGTAAACAACAGAAAATATAAATTATAATATGCATGTACTCGGTCTTGGGACAGAAAGGGGCTATCAAATTAAATGTTAATAAAAGTGTACTATTAAAAATAGTTGATAGAAATCAATATGTTGTTTTCAGTGTGAAGTAAAGTTTAACAAAAATAAAAAGCAAAAGGAATATGAGGGAGACTACTTGCCTCATATCTAGCAGACTCTGAAAATAATTGAAGTTATATAAAAACAATGAATGAGGGGTGCCAGAGTGGCTCAGTTGGTTAAGCAGCTGCCTTCAGCTCAGGTCATGATTGCAGAGTCCTAGAATTGAGCCCCGAATCGGGCTCCCTTCCCACTGGGGAGCCTTCTTCTCCCTCTCCTCTGGCTGCTGCTCCCCCCCATGAGCTCTCCCTCCCCCTCTCTCTCTGTCAAATAAATAGATAAATAAAAATGTTAAAAAAAAAAAAAACAAAACAAGACAATGAATGTTCCAGTTGAAATTGGGGAAAGGTAATGAATATACACATTTTTTTTTAAGATTTTATTTATTTATTTGACAGAGAGGGAGAGAGATCACAAATAGGCAAAGGCAGGCAGCGGTGTGGGGGGGGGGGGGGAGCAAGCTCCCGGTCAAGCAGAGTGACTGACAGGAGCTTCCATCCCAGAGCCCTGAGATCATGACCTGAGGTGAAGGCAGAGGCTTAATCCACTGAGCCAACTAGGCGCCCCAAGTATACAAAACTTAAATGGATAAAAATATAACATCTAACCATACTAAATTTCTTTGCATTTAATTAAAATTAATTCAAATGAAAACATCATTGTTGTATTTGTCCTTTGAAAAGATAATTATCAAATATAATGTTAAAACAAGACTGGTGACAGTGCCAAAAAATATGAAATGATTCATTGGCAAAAATCTCTCTTCTATAACTTTATTCCTAAGAAGTTAGTAATAAATTATATAAAATGACATTCACTGAAACACTGTTGTAATTATGAGAATTTAGAAATAGCATATAGTTCAACAATAGCTTAGCTGAATACATTTTAAAACAGCTTCATAGTAACGCTGTATGGTAGCAGGCATTTTAATGAAAATGTTTCTTCTATTTAGCTCAGTGAAGTTATAATGTATAACTTCAATATGCAGTATCATTTCTATTTTCTAAATTATGATCCTATGCATCTAGACAAGGATCACATATATATATATATATATATATATATATATATATATATATATACACACACACACACACATCTTTCTATACTTAGGTTCACACTGTTTTTTTTCTGTTAGAGTAACTTATTGACATGTGTTTAAATAAAATGTGTGTACTGGGAGGGGGAAGAATCAGTTCCTTGATTTTTAGAAGCTTATTTGGTAAGGGATTAAGTGAATGGATATCACTGAAAAATCCCCTGGACCTCCTTTCTTCTCCTATAAAGAAATATAGTGATCACTTTCATTGAAAGCTATTTGGTTAAGCAAAATTACTTTCTTGTTTTTTATTCATTGAAGAACCATTATATACCCCAAATCAATCAGAGTGAAAACACCACATAGGGTTCTTTAGGTCTCTGTATGCTATACAAATATTGTCATAGCATTTTGCTGAATAACACTACAGGGTGATAAATGCATAAAATGGTCCCTGAAGTCCAGCAAATAATAGACAGGACACTGGTGAGTGTGGAGAGCTATTGGCTAGGACTACTTTTTGCAAATCAATAAGGCAGAAACACTAATGTTTAATTTCTCTAGAAGAAGAGACAAAAAGATATGCAAATAAAATTGTGTTAAAAATTAAACTTTCACAAAGCAAACAAGAAATATATCCTACAACACCAAAATTAAATGATTGTTCTAGCAATATATAGTGATGTTATACTTATTCACCACCATCATGACATTTTTGTAAGTAGACTAAATTATTTACCTATTCCAACAAACAAACTTTCTTCAGTAATTGGTACCTGATACTAACTACTTTTTAGTACATTTTGAGACAATAAAATAGCAGACTAGGATAGGCTTGGTTACAATATTTTGAGACTTTGTTTCATGGACACTATAGGTTTTGACCTTTGTGAAATCACAGAATCATTAAGTTTGACTAAACAAACGTGCTCAGAATTTCTCTCTTCTCTCCTTTGTCTTGTCCCCAATTGAAAAAGCAGTTCAGCCTTTCATTATTTAAAAAGTCTATTTCTAAGCTATTTAAGGACAAGAGATGAAAAGAATTGTTATTAATCTGATCCATAATTTTAGGAGTAGCAAGGGGTCGAGAGCTGGGAATCAAGTGTAAAGATTTATAATACAAGAATAACTTAACCTTCCTGCTCTATGCCCCTCTCCACTCCATACACACACACACACACACACACACACACACATACACACACACACCTGTTAAGCTATTCACCAGTGAGCTTCTGGGAACAAGAGATAGTTATATACTCAGTTTCTAAGCAGACCACAAAAATGGAGAAAAGGGTAAAGGTCATTGTTTCACAGCTGGAAGCAGAGAAAGAAAATCCCTAAAAACCAATTTCTCCTAGTGCTTTCTGTTCTCTTATGAGACAGGAAATAGGAGGACTGAGTGTCCAGAATGACTTTGGACTTCTGGTTTAGGAAATATTGGTGCAGCACCACAATATCTCTACCAAGGAAGGGATGCAGATCTTGTTATATAGGTATTAAATCATGAGCAAGTGATTATATGTTAAACTTACATATTTAGGTCCAGTTTCTTGTTCTGTAAATAATGATCTTAAAAGTTGTCATGCTGTTCTATGAAGTAAAAGGATAAACAAACTGAAAAATCAACTCTTCCTCGATCCCTAAAAGAGGAGAGGGCACAAGGTAAACCACTGCCTCCCAGACAGAACACAAGGAATCTCAGGATACTGAGATGAAACTACCATGAGAACCTCAGTGGGAAGGGAGAGGTAGGAAACTGGAACTATAACTGAAGAATTGCAGGAGACTCGGTGTGCACAAGTCTGAGAGTTAAAAGCTCCCAGGGAACCCAGTCATCAGAAGGGCCTCCTCAACTCTGTTAAGGTTCACTTCAGTGAATTCTACCAGGCTTCCACAGTAAATACCAGGGGAAAATTATCTGGGTCTTCTTTGAGGGGAATAGAGGAAGGCAGGACCATTTTTAAATACTCCAGGAAACTTGCTAACTAAAACTTTAGGAAAAAAGGAAAAGAAGAAACAGGAATGACTGAGAACCTCCCCATATTAATGTCGGACACCAACCCACAGATCCACAAATCTCAGAGAAAATCAATTAGGATAAATGCCAAAAACAAAAACAAAAACAGACAAACAAAACACCTGTGCCCAAGCATATCATTTTCAAACTACAGAAAATCAAAGGTAAAGAAAAAAGTCCTGAATGAAGTCCTAGGAAACAAAAAGCACCTCACCTGAAAGGGAGCAAAGATGAAAATTACATCTAAACTCTCAAAAACCATGCAAGAACAGAATAGAGTGAAATTTTTAAATGTTTAGAGGATAAAACAAAACAAAACAAAACAAACAAAAAAACACCCACCAAGCTAGAATTCTGTACCCTATGGAATTATCCTTCAAAGGATAAGATAAATACTTGCTCACACAAACAAAAACTGACAGTAGTTATGGCAAGATTTGTCTGCCAAAAAACGTTAACTAGGTATTTACACAGGGGGCGTGGTTTGGGGGTCCCCTGGGTCTCCACAGGCATTCTGCCCAGGACTCTGGGGTTCCCTCAGCCGGCCTCACCTGAGCAGAGGAGCATCCTTGAGACACTGAAGAGGTTGACCAGTTCCACCCAAAGAGCATGGAAGCGCAAATGCCTCAAGTTGAGGTTACCCACAGAGGGGTTTTGTCCTGCTGCATAGTTCAGCCAGGCTCCGGAGCACTTCCTGACTAAAACCCCTGATGCCAAGTGGTTGCGGGCCTCTTCATCCTGCTCCTCATTTCCGGGTAACGCGGCCTAAAGGACTCTTTCTCGAGTGGAAGGAAGGAAGCTTGTGGAGGGATGCTGACGTTTTTAGACAGGCAGTCAAAGGGCAGCCCTCCAGGACCCGGAACCCTAGAAGACCCTGGCCTGTGGGAGGCTTCCTTTTTAGGCCCACAGCCTCTTGGTCTTTTTGAGTCCTGTCACTGGGCTCTGGACCTTTATCCCGGCAGGAGTCTGGGTGGCGGAAACTAAGGTGAGAGGATTTCAAGATTACTTCCATCTTGACTTACACATTTAAAAATCTTCCTCCTACAAAAAAAAAAAAAAAAAAAAAACTCTAACATTTTCTTCAGGAACTCTGAGCTGTTTCTCCCAGCTATGAACTGCCCCAGGCATCCACATCGAAGACGACTTTATTCAAACCACAATATATATAAAGAATATCGTGGTGGTGGATTTGTGTTTGCACTCCTTTGCTACCAGGCATTTCATATAAAGATGTGATGCTGCATGATTAGGCTAGAAGAGCACTTTCGGGTTTGATGCATCATACCAATCATACCAGTGTTCCAAACCAAGTTGTTGATTATATCATCTTTGGCACAATTATACAAGAAGTGAAAACAAGCATGTGGTAGAGAGGCTGCCCTTGGAAATGGCTTCTCTGACAAGAATCCTGCTAATACTAGCTTAGATCTCTGTCAGCCAAGCCAGGGCCATAGGTGTTGGCTTGATTGTTTCTGGCCAGTGTGATTCAGTTGTGGGAGGTGGTGTAGAGTTAATGTTGGACATCTCTATTCGTCATTCAAGCAAGGTGAGGAAAATGATTCTTGATCTCAGTAAGGCCAAGACTCTGGGTCAGTCACTGTCTAACCTCTAAATTCAGATTGAATTTCTCACCACTTGAGCACCCTCTGGTGAGACGATGGGCACTCTGCAGACCAACTGGTCACTGCCTTGGCTCTTTCTGAGTATGTACTTTGTTTCCACGGCCTGACCCTAAGGACACAGGATGAAGGACTCCTTTCCCATGTTGTATCCTAAAATGTACCAAGAAAAGATACAGTTACCAAAAATAATTACACTCATCCTTTCTGCTGGGAGCAGATGGCCAAACAAAAAAAAACTGTATTCATCAAGCCCTGTGGTATAACGACAGCGGCAAATTCTTTTTTCCTGACCGATGGTGAATCAGCACTGTTGATTATGGCAGACAAAAAAGCTCTGGCCATGCATTATAAATGGAGGTCATTTTTTAGGGATTTTGTGTAAGTATCTCAGGATCCAAAAGATCAACTTTTATTCAAACAACATATGCTATTCTAGACGTTCTAGAGAAGGCAGGATTAACTGATATTGATGCTTTTGAATTTCAGCAAGTTTTCTCAGGTCAGATTTTGGCTAATTTGAAAGCCATGGATTCTAATTCGTTTACACAAAAATACATGGTTAGAAAAAACAAGATTGGGTTGCCTACTTTAAAGAAATTTAACAATTGGGGTGTATGGCTGTCCCTGAAATACCTATTTGGAGCCACTGGCTGCAGGATGGTCATGGACATGACAACAGATTACAGAAGGAAAGAGGCTAGTATTCCTTAGTAACTGCCTATACAGCTGGAAAGCAGGACCATGCTATGATAGTGGAAGCTTATGCAAAATAATAGTTCAGTAAGAGTTGACCTGGAGTTTCTGTACAACACTCATACTAGGTAATGCCTTTTCAATGCATTACTAAATGACACCTATAAATTCTAGGTCCTCTTAAGAAAACAAAATTTGTGGCCCACTGTTAAATGTTTTGCAGTTAAGGCTGGCTAGTGTTCTGAGCTTTCCAATAATCATGGCTTACTGCTTTTCCAGGGATTACTTAGCTACCAGAATCTCAAACAGTGATAGGCCTAAGCATTTGTTTTTGGTCTTTATTTTCATTGAAGAGTAAGCCATTGGTTGCAATTTGTGGGAGAGGTTAGCTGAGATTTGGAACTATCTTTGTAACATTTTCAAATTATATCCATTCCTATATGTAACCTAAAGATAACTCTTTTCTATGAAATACAAGCCAGTGTATCTAAATTAACTTAATTATGGAAAGATAATTCAGAATCTGAACAATATGGAGAGGTATTTCTCTAAAAATATTTTTTTAGAGACAGTGAAAATAATATAGGTCAGAAACCCAGATCCACATAAAGGAAGAGAGCATCAAAAAAGGAATGAGTGAGAATAAAATAAAAACTTTTCTCTTATGCTTAATTGATTCAACAGATAAATTTTTCAAAATAATAACACCAATCATGTATTCCAGTGTATATGCTTATGCATATACCATATATACTCTGTATGCTTATTTATAAGTGGAAAGAATGACAGCAATGATTCAAAGAACAAGAAGAAAGAATTGTGTTTATTTTATAATAGGGTATTTACACTACTGATGAAATGGTATACTGTCATTTGAAAGTGGACTTAAATTAACTGTAAATTATTTATTGCAAATCCTCAGGCAAACACAAAAAATATGTGCTATACTCTAAGAAATGAGAAAAAATGGAATTCTATAAAATGCTTATTTGAAACCACAAAAGGGAGAAAAAGAGTGGAAGATAAGAATAGAAACAATGTAAGAGCATCAAATAAAAAACAATAACAAGTATGGTGATATGAGCCCAAATATATCAATAATCACTGCAAAACAATAGTTTAAATGCACCATTTAAATGGTAAAGATTCTTAGAGTGAATTAAAAAAAACAGAACCCACTTGCATTAAGTCAACAAGAAAAAAGAGGCATACAAATTAAAAGTAAGTGGATGGAGAAAATATACTATGCTAATACATATCAAAAGAAAGCAGAAATAGCTACATTAATTTCAGACAGCAGATTTCAAAGATAAATTTATTATAGTTAAAGAAGGACATTATGTAATTACAAAGAGGTCAATTTGCCAAGAAGACATATTCTTAATGTGTACATATACACATATACAATTCTTAATGTGTATATGTCTAACAAGAGAGCATTAAACTGTGGGAGGCAAAAACTAATAGAACTACAAAGAAATATGGATGAATCCACTATCATAGTTGGAGACTTCCAGAACCCTCTTTCAGAAATGGACAGATCCAGCACCCAGAATATTAGGAAGGGCATAGTTTAAAAGATTTTATTTATTTATTTGACAGACAGAGATTACAAGTAGGCAAGAGAGGCAGGCAGGGGGAGAGAGGAGGAAGCAGGCTCTCCGCGGAGCAGAGAGCCCGATGTGGGGCTCGATCCCAGGACCCTGGGATCATGACCTGAGCCGAAAGCAGAGGCTTTAACCCACTGAGCCACCCAGGCGCCCCAGGAAGGGCATAGTTGATCACAATACCATTAATCAGCTGGTTGTAATTGACATCTATAGACTAAATCCTATAACATCATTATAAACATTCTTTTCAAGCTTCACATTCACCGGTTCCAATCACATTTTTGTCCATAAAACACACCTTAAAAAATTCAAAAGAAAAGAAATCCTACCACATCTACTTTCAGATCAAAATGGAATTAAAATAGAAACCAATAATAGATAACAGGAAAATCCCACAAAATGTGGAGACTAACTAGAACACTTCTAAATGTAGACATACATCATTTTATTCTGCTACATTTTATTGAACTTCATAGATAATCCATTTTTTTATAAAATGAGGATGTGTGATGACTCTCCATCAAGCAAGTCTATGGGTGTTATTTTTCCAACACCATTTGCTTACTACATGTCTCTCTATCCAATTTTCATAATTTTTACAGTATTTTAAACTTTTTCATTATTATTATATTTGTTACGATGATCTGTTATTAGTGATTATGACTCACTGAATGCTCAGACAGTTAGCACTTTTTGGCAAAAAAATATTTTTTAATTAAGGTATGTACATTTTCAGACATACTGTTATTGCACACTTAATAGACTATAATATGGTATAAATACAGCTTTTATGTGCACTGGGAAACTAAAAACTTCATTTGACTCACTTTGTTGTGAGATTTGCTTTATTGCAGTGATCTGGAACTGTATCAGCCAAGTGTCCCTTTAAAAAATAGCTCAAAGAAGAAATCTCAAGCAAAATTTAAAAAGTTTTTTTTTCTAAATGAAAATGAATAAAGAATTTATCAGCTTTATTTATTTAGCTTGTGGGATTCAGCTACAGCAGTATTTATAGGGAAATTTATAGCAATGTATATATAAGAAAAGCAGAAAAATCTAAAATAATCTGAATCACCATATTATAAAACTAGAAAGAGAACAGCAAGTTAAATCCAAAGTAAGCAGAAGAAAAGAAATGCTAATAATTAGAGCAGAAATCAATGAAATTTAAAATAGGAAATCAGTAGTTTAAATTAACAAACCCAAAAACTGTTTCTTTGAAAAATAAAATAAATTGGTAAGTCTTTAGCCAGGCTAAAAGGAAAAGGAAGCACACAAATTGTAAATATCAGAAAGAAATAAGGGACATCACTACAGACCCCATAAACATTAAAAGTATAATAAAGGGATACTATGAATAACACTATATCTAGAAATTTGGCAACCTAAATGAATGAGCCAATGTCTTTATTTTTTTAAAGATTTTATTTATTTATTTGAGAAAGAGAGTGATCATGACAGGTGAGAGGGTCAGAGGGAGAAGCAGACTCCCCCCTGAGCAGAGAGCCTCATGTAGGACTTGGTCCTGGGACTCCAGGATCATGATCTGAGCCAGAGGCAGACAATTAACCAACTCAGCCACACAAGCACCTTTGGCCAATACCTTTAAAGAGATATAATTTACCAAAATTCGCACAAGAAAAATAGACAATCTGAATAGCCCTATATCTATTGAAGAAATTGAATTAATATTTAACAACCTTCTAAAATAGGATGCACCAGGCCCAGATGGTTTCACTGATGAATTACACCAAAAACTCAAGGAATGTGGCACTTGTGTGACTCAGTAGGTTAAACGTCAGCCTGCAACTCAAGTCATGATCCCAGGGTCCTGGGATCAAGGCCTACACTGGGCTCCCTGTTCAGCAGGAGCCTGTTTCTCCTTCTTCCTCTGCCTGCTGCTTCCTCTGCTTGTACCCTCTGTGTCTCAAATAAATAAATAAAATCTTTAAAATAAACTTAAGGAACAAATCATATCAATTCTATACAATGCTTTTTGGAGGATGGAAGTAAAGGGAGTACTTCCTAAATCATTCTTTGTGATCAGTATCACCCTAATAACAAAACCAAAGTTACTACAAGAGAACTACAGACCAATATCTCTTATGATCAAGACACCTCAACAAAATATTAGCGAGTTGGATCTAACAATGTATAAAAATAATTATACACCACAACCAAGTGGGATTTATCCCAGGTATGCAAGGCAGGTTTACAAATTCAAAAGCCAACTATTTCAATCCGTCAGTGAGCCAAAAAAGCAAAATCACACGATCATATCAATAGATGCAGAAGTATTTGCTAAAATTCAAACACCATTTATTTAAAAAACAAAACAAAACAACAACAACAACAACAAAAACTCTCAGTAGGTGTGCCTGGGTGGCTCAGTGGGTTAAAGCCTCTGCCTTCGGCTCAGGTCATGATCCCAGAGTCCTGGGATCAAGCCCAGCATCTGGCTCTCTGCTCAGCAGGGAGCCTGCTTCCTCCTCTCTCTCTGCCTGCTTCTCTGTGATCTCTGTCTGTTAAATAAATAAATAAAATCTTAAAAAAAAAAAACCTCTCAGTAAACTAGAAATAGAGCCAAACATCCTCAGCTTAGGAAGGAATATCTATAAAAACACTGCAGCTGGGATGTCTGGGTGGCTCAGTCAGTTAAGCGGCTGTCTTTGGCTCAGGTCATGATTCCAGGGTCCTGGGATCGAGTCCCACATCGGGCTCCTTGCTCCACAGGGAGCCTGCTTCTCCCTCTGCCTCTGCCCGCCACTCTGCCTGCCTGTATTCTATCTCTCTGACAAATAAATAAATAAAATCTTAAAAAAAAAAAAACTGCAGCTAACATCATACTTAATGAGAAATTCAAAAATGTACCACTAAGGTCAGAACAAGGTAAGGGTCTCTCTTTTCACCTTTCTTTCAAAATCTTATTCTGGAAGTTCTAGCTAATTCAGTAAGACAGGAAAAGGAAATATAGGATATATAGATTAGAAAGGAAAAAATGAGATTATTTTTGTATATGATATGGTAATCTGGTAAAAAATCTGAAATAATTGGCAAAAAATTCCTAAAAACTAAAAAGTGATTGTAATAAGGTTGGAGAGTAGACATTACTATACAAAAGGCAATTACTTTCCTATCTATCAGCAAGTAGATACATAGTAGTAGTAGTTAAACAACAGTTTAACCACCAGTTAGAACAGGTAGTTGAATGAGTATACTTTGAAAATAAAAACACAATGCCATTCACATTTACACTCAAAAATGAAGTAGTTATAAATCTAATAAAATTTGTATAAGATCTGTATGAGGAAAACTATAAAGCACTGGTAACAATATAGAAGAAAAACTAAATAAATGCAGAGATGGTTCATGTTTTGTACAGGAAGACTCCATATTGTCAGTATGTTCACTCTTCCTGTTGTGATCTATAGTTTCAATTCAATCCCAGTCAAAAATCTTAGCAAGTAATTTGTGGATATGGATGAACTAATTCTAAAGTTCATATGGGGAGTCAAAGACCCAGAATAGCCAACAACATATTGAAGAACAAAGTTAAAGAATGACACTACCTGACTTCAAGGCTATCTATAATCTCGCAGTACTTAAATAAGCATGAAATTGGTGGGAAAAAAACAGGAAATTGGTCATTGGAATAAAATAGAGAGCACAGAAGGAGACCCACATAATATAGTTGACTGATTTTTTATAAAGGAGCAAAGGCATTTCTATGGAGCAAAGATCATCTCTTCAACAAATGGCACGGGAACAACCAGACATCCATAAGCAAAAAAAAAAAAAAAAGAGAGAGAGAGAGAGAGAATCTAGACACAGACCTTACACCCTTCACAAAAATTAACTCAAAACACATCACATGTCTAAGTATGGGATAACATAAGAGAAAAGTTAGTTTACCCTGGGTATGTTGAAAACTTTTTAGATGTGGCTTGATCCATGAAAAACATAACTGATAAACTGTACATCGTTAAACTTACAAACTTCTCTGTGAGAGATCACGTCAAGAGAACAAGAAGACAAAGCTGTAGACTGGGAGCAAATGTTTTTAAAAACCATATGATAAAGGACTATTACCCAAAACACACAAAGAACACTCAACAGTAATGAGACAGACAACTTGATTAAAAAATGGGCCAAAGGCCTTAACATATACTCCCTAAAAAAGATATACAGATGGCAAGGGAGCATGTGAAAGATGATCCATATCATGTCATCAAGGAAATGAAAATTAAAATGAGATACCACTACAAACCTATTAGATGACCAAAATGCAGAACACTGAACACCAAATACTGGTGAGAATGTGGAGCAACATGAACTCGAATCCATTGCTAGTGGCAATGCAAAGTGGTGCAGCTATTTGGAAAGATGGTTTGGAGGTTTACTCTTAACTATGTGATCCAGCAATCACACCCCCTGGCATTCATCTGCAAGATTTGAAAAGTTACTATGTCCGTACAAAAACCTGCACATGGATCTGTATAACAGCTTTATTAATAACTACCAAAATTTGGAAGTAAACAGGATGTCCTCATTGGCTGAACGAATAAACTATTATATCTGACAATGGAATATTACAGAGTGCTGAAAAGAAATGAGCTATCATACATGAAAAAACATGGAGAAACCTTAAAATCATATAACAAGTGAAAGAAGACCATCTGAAAAGCCTATATACTGCATGATTCCAACTCTGACATTATGGAAAAGGCAAATACAATGGAGACAGTAAAAAAGATTAGGGGTTGCAGGTGGGTAGAGGGAAGAGAAGGATGAATAGGTAGAGCAGAGAGGATTTTAGGGCAGTGAAAATGCTCTGTTTCATATCATAATAATGGATACATGATATTATACACTTACCCAAATCCGTAGCTAGCATATACAATACCAAGAGTGAATCAAAATGTAAACTAAGAGCTTTGGGTGATTATGATGTGTCAATGTAGGTTCACCAGTTATAACAAATGTGCCACACAGTGAGGGATATTGACAATGGGAGAGGTTGTACATGTGTGGGGCAGGGATTGTATGGGAAACCTCTGTACATTCTCCTCAATTTGGGGGAACCTAAAACTGCTCTGAATAAAATAAAGTTTTAATATAACAACACATTTTTTAAAATCACCTATTTAAGAGAAAATGGAAAGTAGTTTTAAGAGATGAAGGGGAGGGGGAAAAACCTCATGCTGCTTAGTATGTAGGCTATACTAAATAAATGCAGAACTGGGAAAGAGATAAAGAGGAGTGTGAATTGATGGATTTAGCTTGAAAGTAGAGGAGGCAGCAACCAGGGAATTTGCGAGGATATGATGTTGAGGAGGACAACTGATTGCCAAAGTTCCTGTTTTAATAAGATTTGGAAGACCTCTATACTCCTCTGAAGTTTTCTTCTTGCCATAAGACACCTTCCCAACAGTAGTCTCCAGAACACCTATACAGAGATGAGTCAGTCTTGTTCTTGAGATCTTTAATTTGTCTTGTGGAGAAGTGATACATCAGTTAAAAACCCATTACTGCAATCAATATTTCAGGAAGCCTGGAGAGCACATGTTTGCTAGCAACAATCTATGTATTTGCCCCAAAGGAAAGGTAGACAGACATTCCTTCCTTGCCTTTTTTTTATGGATGCTAGCTATTCCATCAGAAAATATAAAACCCATTTATTTCACTAGTAAGGAAGTACCATGTGATTAAGGAGACTACTGGTAGTTCAGTGAAAAAAGAAATGATAAATTTAGGGGGAAAAGGTTATATATAAATTAATAGCCTGCACATTATTGGAAAAAAATTACTTGAAAGAAAGTATTATTAACAGAACTAAGGACTTGAGAAACAGGTCTCTGTAAATATTATTGTGACCAATTTTAGTCTTTATATACTCATTCTAATCTTTCTACTTTTCAGTGAAAACTATTCTGATTTCCAAACATGGGGGAACAAAAATCAGTACCTGGCTATTTCCTCTTATCCTTTTCACACATTTAAGTATATAGGATTTTTAAATAATGAATTCCTAAGACATCTTCAAAGAATATATTTCTTCAGTTTTTTCTTACATATTTATTTATCTAACCATTTGTTACCTACCTATGTTTTACTGCCTACTTACCTGCTTATCCATTACCTACCTATTTATCTATCTATCTATTGATATAAATCTCTGCTGCAATAAGAGTTGCATATGACACACCTTAGCACAAAGAATTCCTTGTTGGTCATTTATAAGATGCTGAAAGCTCTTATCTTTTGTTAAACTACCTACTGTGATCAATTTATTTGAGTCCCACTACCCAATTATGACAACTCTGTACTTTAGAAATGGGTAAAGAATAAGTAATCTGTATGATTTTGCATCTTTTCTGGTTTAGGTACATTTAAATTGTAATGTAAATTCTAGGAATGTTTGATAATATGATATTAAAAATGTTTTACACAGAAATTATTACTGCGATTTGGATGACATTTGTGTCTTCAATCTGTCTTCTTGGGTGAAGTCTTTTTGATTTGTTTTAATATTAGTCTGAATTCAAAACCTTACCCATTTTGAAACTGTATTTTCTCTAAGTTTATAGTAAAAATTATTCTTATTTAAATGAATCTGCTATCATTTAAGCTGAATTAATTTTATCCTTAACAGGACGAGAATATTTTTCTTATTAAGCTACACTCAGTTTAAGGCATTTGCACACTATTAACAACTTAACAATAAAGATGAAAATTCTGAGGTAGAGTTAGATCTGATAGCTTTATGTATTTAAAATCCTCTTTGTTATTTTTAATCCTCCTTGTACATACTCTCATATAATGTAATTCAGTGTTTGAGGCAAACTTAATTACTGAAATTCACAGTATATTAAAAACTTTAAACTATGTTTAAAGATACCATTGAGATGTAGAAAAAGTGGAGATTACTATAGGAAACCATACCCAGGAGATTAAAATGAACATTTATCTACTCAATGGGAAAATGTGTAATTCCTCTTGAGATTTGAAGAATTATTTGATATAATCCATGATGCTTTTTCAAATTATAAAGCAAAGAATTGTTAGGGTTTTAAAAAGGTTAAAAGCACCAAAAAGTTTTAAAATACCGCTTTCTTGCTTACTTATAATTTATATCTGCAGTTTACTATGTTTTGTAGATTGCAAATATATTTGTTTTCCACTATTTATATTATTTCAAAAAGTATTGGAAATATTTTATAAATACAAAGACTATTACATATAAGTATAAATGTATATGTTTTAATATATAATATCTTTTATTTGCAAGAAGAGGAGATACATAAGTATAATAATATTGTCACTATATATTTTAAATTCTTCTATCTAGTGACTAGAAAGAGGAGGCTGTATGACACAGGAAATCAAGAGGAAGAAAACAGGGATTTTTAAAAATCTAGTGTCTTAGAGTAATACAAGGAAAAGAATGGGGGTAGGGGAAAGGAAAAGTTCCTTTTTAGATAAAAACACCTATAGTTGGCATAGAATAGAATTGATTAGATAGATGATAGGTGTATGGAGGGATAGATAGATGATAGATAGATGATTGGTAGATACATACATACATAGATGTTAAGCACTGCATTGTGTTCCCCCAAGTTCATATACTGAAGTCCTAATCAGTACTTCAGTATGTGACCTATCTGAACATGAGACCTTTACAGAGACAATTAAATTAAAATGAGACCATTAGGGTGGCACCAATCTCACTGGTGACTTTATAAGAAGAGAAAACTTGGACACACAAAGAGACACCAGGTGTGCACTTACACAGAGGAAAAACCATCTACAACAATCTAGAGGCAGCAAAAGGGAGACCATTTATAAGTTAAGAAAGAGGCTTCAGGAGAAATCAGCCTTGCTGATACCCTGATCTTGGACTTCCAGCCTCAGAATGGTGAGGAAATACATTGTTACTTAAGACACACAACTTGTGATATTTTGCTATGGCTGCCTGAATGAAATAGAACAGTAGATATTTTCCCAATTGTCATTTTGGATTCTGTGAGAAGACTGGTTTTTAATGTGTTTTTACGTTAATCTGGAGCAGACACAACAGAGACATGTGCCACCAGGGATTATGCCCACTATTTTCTAAGCCCCTGTAATTTAGATTAGAGCTTTTCCTGTGTGCTCCCTCTGGGAGACAGAGAGTCAGTGGACCTGCCATTGTAAGGGTCCTTTACCGCAGGAATGGGTAAAGCGATTGAAAATGTAGGGATGGGATGACCTAAGCCATAAATACAATAGAGGCTGTGACTGTATCACAGAAGACCAGCAGTGCCTCTGAGCAAGAGCTAGCCAGTTAAAGCTGGCAGGGGGCCCAGTAGTTAATATGATACATTGTTACAGAAATTACCAAAGACCACTAGAACAGAAAAAGGACAGATACATGGATCTAAAGCCATTCTCTATGCAGTGGAGGCAGGAAATTTTCCCTCTTAACACGGGTGTTAATTTGGAAAGAAGCAAGGGAAGAAAAATCCTAAAACAAAAACAAAAGAACAAAAACTCTGTATTTACAAGATGCCAAATAGGATGGGTAAAATGAAAGGTATTGTGTTAAGTTTAAATTGCAGAAGTGAGTCCACTGTCCCTATAATGCCTACACTACCCTGGCCTGAAGGGACTCATGAATTCTAGTAGGTGGCTTGACTTTTGGTTAAATCACATAGACAAGCAAAGGAAGCATAATCCCCTGTACACTCCCACTATGATGAATAAATATAAAACTCCACTAAAAGTACATATTTCTCCTTTGTTGAACTCATAAAAAGTAACCCTGGACTAGGCCATTAAAAGTATTTGAGCTATTGAAATTGCTGCTTACAGTGATGCTTGGAATTGATATTAAAATAGCAGAGCATATTTCATTATTTCACGACAAAAGAAGTCTTACAGGAGGCAAGAAAACCAGTCTCTGAAAGTGTGACTAATTCCTAACCCCACTGAATGGAGAGTCTAGAGGAGCTTGAGCACAAGCATTGTCAGCCATGAATATCTTAGGAAATGGAATGAATTGTGTCTTCAATGGGGAGGCACTTATTATAAATAAGACTAATTATAAGGAGCTGGGAAAGTAATGCGTGGAAAAGAAAGGGAGGAAAAGGAAGGGACAGAAAATTCATTAAGTACTAATACATTTTTTTTTAATTTTTATTTATTTGTCAGAGAGAGAGGGAGAGAGAGAGAGCACAGGCAGTCAGAGGGAGAAGCAGGCTCCCCGCCAAGCAAGGAGCCCGATGTGGGACTCGATCCCAGGATGCTGGGATCATGACCTGAGCTGAAGGCAGCTGCTTAACCAACTGAGCCACCCAGGCCTCCCCTTAAGTACTAATATTTATACTTCATTTAAACTATATAATTCCAAAACATTTCTACAAAAATATATTTCTAAACCTTTGTCCTCAAAGGTCTAAGATGGGAGTCAGCAGACTATCATATGTGAGGAAATCTGAACTTCCACCAGGTTTCCAAGTAGAAAGCGAGAAGGCACAAATTGCTGATATCAGAAATGAAAGAGAGGCTGTTACGACAGATTCAGTGGACACTAGAAAGATTTAAAAAAAAAAGTACCATGGACACTCTATGTCCACCAACTAGATACCTTAAATTAAAAGGGCCAATTCTTTGAAGGACAGAAGCTGCCAAAATTCACACAATGATAAGTAGAAAATATGAATAGGACTATATTTTTAAAGTAATTGAATCAATAAGTAATAACCTCCTAAAAAAGAAAACATTAGGGCCAGATAGAGTCCCTGATGAATTTTACCAAACATTTAAGGAAGAAATGATACTAATTCTCTTAAGTCCTGTCTCAGAAAATAAAAGCAGAGGGAGTTTCTTGAGAGAGATCATACCCTAGTAATTCAAGATATATGCTGCCCAGGATTTCTGGTAGGCACAGATTCAAGTGCGAAAGGATCATGATTTAACTCTATGTCCCATGTTCCAGTGTACCAGTGTCAGAGCTTTTCTGAGTACGTCCTCTCCAGTGAAATTTGGAAAGCAGAACTGTGACTTAGATATTACTGCTTAGTGCAAAAAATAGAATACTCACAGCAGATGAAATATAACAGAAAACGATTCTTCAAACAGTGAAAACAAAGTGGTAAATAAACACTGTTGGCTACTTACTTGAAGGTAGTAAGAATATTAATTTTCCCAGGCCTGAGCTAATTGCTATATTCTGAATTTAAATTAATAAAGTTGTAACAAAATTGTTTTCATACTAAGAAATCTCCTTTGTCTCACTGAGGGTGGGATATGAGTTTTGGAGACATATTTAGTAATGTATTAAAACAGATTGTTTGAAAAATAGATTGAACAGATGGCATAATGAAACTATCAACTCAGCAGAATTTATCCATTCTTAAAATTTCACAGCAGCGTTAATTGTTGCAGTTTTATGGGCTTTTTCCTAGATTTTTCAAAGGTACTTAATAATTTCTTTTGTAAAATAAACCATTACACGGCCATAACTTGTTAATGACCAATAAGATAAGTAACCATCTCTTAATAATAAAAATAGCTACTTTGGGGGTGCTTTGGTGGCTCAGTGGATTAAGCCTCTGCCTTCAGCTCAGGTCATGATCTCAGGGTCCTGGGATCAAGCCCCGAATCGGGCTCTCTGCTCAGCGGGGAACCTGCTTCCTCCTCTCTCTCTCTGCCTGTCTCTCAGCCTACTTGTGATCTCTCTGTGTCAAATAAATAAATAAAAATCTTTAAAAAAAATAGCTACTTTGTCTACTAAGAAAAACAGTATTAACTACCTATTGAACTTGGGCACAAATCTTTACACACTGGTATTCTGTGTTTGTTTTATAATAACATTAAAAATACTTTTAGATAGTGTGCAAAACTTATTGATGTGGAGCAATGTAAGATGAGTAATATTTCTAGGATACATTTGGTAAAATACTATGGAAAAGCATGCTGAAAAATATTACAACATAGGAATGTTATAAAAACAGAGCATTAAGAGAAAAATACACAAAAGTTATATGACATGATAAAAGCTTTGAAAATATATTTACATATATATTTACATCTGTGCATTTTGCCATAAAACACTGACTAAGCATAAAAATATTCACATTTGCCAAAATTAACAAGACAGGAAACAACATGTGATGGAGAGGATGTGGAGAAAGGGGAACCCTCTTACACTGTTGGTGGGAATGCAAGTTGGTGCAGCCGCTTTGGAGAACAGTGTGGATATTCCTTAAGATATTCCTTAAAAAAGAAATTTCCGTAAGAAAATTAAAAATAGAGCTTCCCTATGACCCTGCAATTGCACTACTGGGTATTTACCCCAAAGATACAGATGTAGTGAAAAGAAGGGCCATCTGTACCCCAATGTTTATAGCAGCAATGACCATGGTCTCCAAACTGTGGAAAGAACCAAGATGCCCTTCAATGGACGAATGGATAAGGAAGATGTGGTCCATATACACTATGGAGTATTATGCCTCCATCAGAAAAGATGAATACCCAACTTTTGTAGCAACATGGACGGGACTGGAAGAGATTATGCTGAGTGAAATAATTCAAGCAGAGAGAGTCAATTATCATATGGTTTCACTTATTTGCAGAGCATAACAAATAACACGGAGGACATGGGGAAATGGAGAGGAGAAGGGAGTGGAGGGAAATTGGAGGAGAAGATGAACCATGAGATACTATGGACTCTGAAAAACAACCTGAGGGTTTTGAAGGGGCGGGGGTGGGAGGTCGGGGGAGCCAGGTGGAGGGTATTATGAAGGACACACATTGCATGGAGCACTGGGTGTGGTGCAAAAACTATGAATTCTGTTACGCTGAAAAGAAATTTTTAAAAAATTCACATTTATCTCTATAGTTGATTTTACTTTTCATTTTTATATTTTTTAAACTTCTTAAAATGAACAAGAATTCTGCTCCAATAAAAATGTTATGTCTTTGCCTTCTAGGTCATTCTAAAATTTGCTATATCTTAGTTTCTCTGCATATCATCCATAAAACTATACAGATTAGCAAGGAAAGCAAATAAAACAAAACACAGCCCATATCTCAACATATCAGGAGATAGAGATTACTGTAATCCTCAATTTATGTATAGGGAGAGAAATAAACATGATATTTCAGTGGATGGCTTATACCAAAGCCCTTGAGTCAAGATGGCATGGAATCCGGAGACTGCATGATAAAAGAAAAGGGGAGTGGGTACAAGGGCTTCGGGTAGATGGGGCTTAGGTAAAATCATACCAGAAAAAAAAAATTTGTTTTTCAACATGAAAAAAAAAAACATTGAAAACAAGTTTGAGACCTGGTAGATCTCAGCAGGAAATAAAGAGAAAACATTTGAACAATTATAATAATTGAGTTGGAAGTCATAAATATCAATTGCTTCTGCGAGATTAGGCAGAAACTAGAAAAGGAACAATAATGTATAGACATGTAGAAGTGAATGGAAAAAAAGAAGAATTTTGAGAAATTAAGGGATCCTAAAGGAACAAAAGCAAATTAGAAAGTGGAAAAACACACCAAATGCTCCCCTCAACATCACCAAAGATAAAAGCTTTATAACAAATGTAAATTAAAAAGATAATGTAGAGACATATGTACTGTACATACAACTAAATTGGTAGTAATATGATAGAGTTTGACTTGCACCACTGCAGATATACAAAGCAACTTCACATATAGCATAGGAAATTCCAGATACTTCATCTGCGTGGCTAGCTGATCAGTTTTCTGCAAAGTCTCTTGTTTTTATCCTTGACAAATGTGAATGGTAGCCAAGGAGAAAATATTGTCATGAGTAAGAGAAGAGATTGAGCTGTTTATCAGTGCATGGTTGTAGTGCAAACAAAGATAAATTAAGCTTTGTTGTTATAGGCTTTGTAAACTCTATTGAGTTTACTACTATAACAGAAATGTACTGTAGAAATTACTATTGTAAAAATAATATCCTTACTTTCAATTACATATTTTAGCCCTATCTACTTCTCCCATTGAAACAGTCTTTTTATTTTTAATTTTTTTAATTATCATAAAGTTGGATTTGTTGTTGTTGTTGTTGTGTCTGTACAGGCCTATAAACTTAACACATATTTAAATTCATGTAACTGCCATCAAGTGATGATACAAACCAGGTCCATTAATCCCCAAATCTCCCTAATGTATCCTTTTATTGTTAAACCCTATTCTCATGCCTAACTCATGTCAACCACTAATCTGTTCTCCATCACAGTATTTATAGAGAAAGTCATAAAAATAGAATCCTATAGTATGTAACACATTGAGAATGATTCCTTTTACTCAGCATAATACATTTCAGATTCATCTGTTATTTTAAGTATCAATACTTTAATACTTTTCATAGCTAAGTATTATTTTTATTATTTTTATTTTATTTTTTTTTAATTTCTTTTCAGCGTAACAGAGTTCATAGTTTTACACCACACCCAGTGCTCCATGCAATGCGTGCCCTCCACAATACCCACCACCTGGCTCCCCCAACCTCCCACCCTCCGCCCCTTCAAAACCCTCAGGTTGTTTTTCAGAGTCCATAGTCTCTCATGGTTCATCTCCCCACCAATTTCCCTCAACTCCCTTCTCCTCTCCATCTCCCCATGTCCTCCGTGTTATTTGTTATGCTCCACAAATAAGTGAAACCATATGATAATTGACTCTCTCTGCTTGACTTATTTCACTCAGCATAATCTCTTC
>PISX010012645.1:0-10916 GCA_004024625.1 Mellivora capensis
ACCAGTGGAAGCAGGGATGATGTTCTGGGCAGCCCCTCGGCCGTCACGCCACAGCTTCCCAGAGGGGCCATCCACAGTCTTCTGGGTGGCAGTGATGGCATGGACGGTGGTCATGAGTCCCTCCACGATGCCGAAGTTGTCATGGATGACCTTGGCCAAAGGAGCCAAGCAGTTGGTGGTACAGGAGGCATTGCTGACAATCTTGAGGGAATTGTCATACTTCTCATGGTTCACACCCATCACGAACATGGGGGCATCAGCAGAAGGAGCAGAGATGATGACCCTCTTGGCCCCGCCCTTCAAGTGAGCCCCAGCCTTCTCCATGGTGGTGAAGACCCCAGTGGACTCCACAACATACTCAGCACCAGCATCGCCCCATTTGATGTTGGCGGGATCTCGCTCCTGGAAGATGGAGATGGACTTCCCATTGATGACAAGCTTCCCGTTCTCAGCCTTGACTGTGCCGTGGAATTTGCTGTGGGTAGAATCATACTGGAACATGTAGACCATGTAGTTGAGATCAATGAAAGGATCACTGATGGCGACAATATCCACTTTACCAGAGTTAAAAGCAGCCCTGGTGACCAGGCGCCCAATACGGCCAAATCCGTTCACTCCGACCTTCACCATCGTGTCTCGGGCACTTGGCTGGCACTGCACCTGAAGATGCGGCTGTCTGTCAAATGGGGAAGAGCAGAGAGCCTTAAGGAGAATTTATTTGCCCCAAGAATGGAAAACCATAAAATAGTGCATGTTGTCAGTATGTTAACACTAAATTTAATGCTCAGATGGTGCCATACAAGTGGAAACTTTCCTAAACCTTAAAGGTAATAATGATTAGAACTTCTAAAACAAATTTCTTTAAACTGTTATGTATCTTGAAAATTAAGATTGTTTTGATTTGCAAGAACTCCATCAACATTTTTATAAGCAAAAGCTGTTTTGATGGTTTTAGTTTCAGAAAACCAGTTTTGAAAATTAGGTGGTAAAAATTTCAAGTAGAGTTTCATTCTCTCAACAGATATTTGCTAAGAACCTAGAGCATGTCTGTAGTACTGTGGGGAGATGTAACAGTCAGCAAACAGGCATAAATCCTTCTCTATGGGAACTTTCATAGTGGAGGGAATACAACAATAAGAAAGCATACAATAAATCATGTATTGAGGCAATAAACACTATGAAGAAATATAAAGCCAAATAAGTAGATGAAGAATAGGATGAGAAGTTTCTATTTTATAAAGAAATTGAAGAAAATATTTTTTGATAAGGTAGCATTTGACAAGACCTAAAGGAAGTGAAGGGTGAAACTTGCAGATATTTGGGCAAGGAAATTTCCAGCAACAAGTGCAGAAGCTAGTAGTTGACATGTTTAAGAAGCAGCAGAAAAATCAGTGTGACTTGGGTAAGAAAAGAAGAGTGTTCCCAGAGTGGCCAGAGTGAGAGCACTGATAAAGTAGGGATATTCAAATATTATTCTTAGTAAAATATGAAGCCACTCAAGGAGTCTGAGCTAGGAGATCACTTAGTCTAACTATGCTTGAAAAGAGATGGCTAGGGCTGCAGGGGAGGATACTGACTAAATATGTGGCTAGAGTGGAATTGGGGTTAACAGTTTAGGGAATAATGTAGTGGTCAAGAGAGGAGATAGATTAAAGTATAAAGATGAAAAGTTGAGATTCTGGATATATTCAGAAGGAAAAAAAGAGATTTAGTAATGGATTGGATAAAAGAGGTGGAAAATGGAAAGAAATATAAGATGAATCCAAGAGTTTTGGCTTGAATAACATGAGAACTGAAGCTACTGTAACAGGAAGTCTGGAGGCACATACGTCTTTTTCATCACAAGAATTTTCATAAAAACCAAAATAGAATTGGAAAAAGAATATCTATCAGATTCTCTTTTCTTACTGAGCACAATGAGGATAATTATTTTTCCCTGAGAAGAGGGACTTTACCCTCAGAGACAATATGTTTAATAGGATTAGGCATAAGTGGATGTCTCCATGAAGGATCCCCATATTTGTTTCACATGGATTCAGTTTGGGTAAATACTAGAGCAGTGGGACTTTTACCTCCATTCCTTAGTTACAACCCGGAGGGGATTCCAAGAACCTTAGAGAAACCATGGGTCCATCATGGTACTAAAGTGGGAGAAGAGTGATGGGTATATGAGGTTTTAAGTCCCGATCAACCTGGTGCTATGACAATAAGTGCTGACAGACTGATGTAGATGAGTGATCATGAAGGGGTCTCAAGTTTTTGGTGAAGAGTTTACACAGTTGGTTAACTGCTACCAAAATGGGATTGAATGGAGAAAATTAAATCCATGTCATTAGAGAAGCAATGGAAAGGTGTTTTGTTTTGTTTTTTAAGAGACAAAGATACATAGTAACTTATTTCAGTAGCACATACCAATGTAAGAGAGAAGACAATTTTTTTAAAAGATTTTATTTATTTATTTGTCAGGAGGAGAGAGAGTGAGCACAGGCAGACAGAGTGGCAGGCAGAGGCAGAGGGAGAAGCAGGCTCCCTGACGAGCAAGGAGCCCAATGTGGGACTCAATCCCAGGATGCTGGGATCATGACCTGAGCCGAAGGCAGCCGCCTAACCAACTGAGCCACCCAGGCGTCCCGAGAGAAGACAATTTTTGAATATTAAAGAATCAATCCTTACTAAAATTAGTGAGTTTATAATCAGTTGTCAAGATTAATTTAAGTCTGCTCTTAAGCAAAACAGAAGTTTAAAAGTAAATATAATTATAGAAAGTAAAGGAAATAACATCTCCATGAGTTTGATCTGAAAATGAGAATATGCTCCAATGGTTAATATTTGTTGAGTGCTTCCTTGGGCTAGATTTCAACTAAATCCATTGCAAGTATTTTAAAATTTGATCCTGACAAGCCAGTGGAACAGGGAGATTTATTATTTTCTTTTTATAAATGAGGAAATTGAAGCAAAGACTTGTCAGGCAACTTTCTCAATGTCATATATTTGGTAAGGGGTGGACTTAGTTTTGGAACCCAGGAAGTCAAATGAGATTTGTCATCACATTATACAGCTTCCAGTTATAGCATTACGACAGCACAACAATATTTGTGGTGACTTAGGAGACTATTTCTTGGAAACAGACTCAATATATTTTTGTTTCCAAACTAGAACAACTCATCATTTTTTAATGACATATAATGGCTTACATGTCTCAGTAGACTTGGCCTTTTCTTTAATATTCTGCTTTTCTTTTCCCCTTGTATCCAACCGGTCATCAACTGCTGCCATGATCATAACTCTTATACTCCACAATTCTTCACCTCCATGAAATTTGCCCTGACAACCACTAACTTATCCCATCACTATAGAACATCCTGCAGCAAAAATAATTGGGGAAGTATTCTTTCTTAAACACCACAGTTACAATAACTTTTCTCTTGTTTGAATATTTACATTCGACTTCTGTAATTTTAATTTAAATTTGTTCATTTAATCTCTCAAGACCTTCATAAGTATCAACTATGTGTGAACATAGTGTGGAGATCTGAGGATACAAAGATGAGGACATTTTGTTTCAGTCCATATAAAAGCTTTCAACTGCTAGTTTGCTTTTGAAAATATTCAATCAACTAACATTTATTACAAGTGGTCATGTACAGTACAGTCTGTATTAAGTCACTAATGAAAGCCTTTAAAGCTGGATATAGATTTTATCTCTAAAGATCATCTTTTCCCTCTAAATTCTCCCATTAATACAAAAGTAATCCTAGTCAATAGTTGATGCATGCCTTCTAAACTGCCACATAGAATCCATTGCTGTCTTAGTTTCAACATTTAAAAGTAAGGACCATGTAAGTGTCCTAAACTTAATGCTGATGGGAGTTATCTCCATTCATTTTCCATCCAATCATATATGGGGAGGAGCAGATGGTAAATGTTGATGACTCTGATGCTTCATTTCCAATATTCTTTCATCAATCTAGGAGTCTGTCATCTTGTTATTTTTAAGTTCTTTCTAAATCTATCCCTAGCAAGATCTCTCTCTCTCTCTCTCTCTCTCTCCTTGTTAAATGTAATACCAATTTAATACAATTGGAGCCAGCTCCTCCCTAAAGCTAACTTGTCAACATGAAGGGACTTCAGGGTTTTTTCTAGATTTCCAGACTCAATACTGCATTATGTTCATTTGTGTTTTTGTTTGTTTTTCAAGTTTCTGTAGGTATTTTTCTCATCATCTTTTTAAAACCTTTTTCATTTGTGGGGTGCGTGGGTGGCACAATCTTTTGAGTGTCCAATTATTGGTATTGGCTCAGGTTATGATCTCAGGTCATGAAATTGAGCCCTAAGTCAGGCTCAGTGTGGAATCTGCTTGAGATTCTCTCTCTCCTTCTCCCTTTACCTCTCCCACTCATTCTCTCTCTCAAATCTTAAAAAAAAGATTTTTTTTTTTTGTTACAGAACACCATTTCCTGAGAACAAAACACCATTTTCAATATCCAAGTCAGTGGAATCTCTACATTTATTATGTGGAACAGGGAAAAATGAAATGTAGATCAGAAATAATAAATACTTTGTCAAAAATATTATTTTGTATTTGTGAGTGCTACCAACACCATATTCTTTTATCATGGCACTTTTATGCATCTAAACAGAAAAACAGAATCTCAACATTTTTTCTCATTTTCTTTCCACCATTTTGGTGAACATTTATCTGGAATAAACACTGGAAATAATTTATAAGATATATAATAAATAATTGATCAGATCATTGAACATTTATTGATCTATGATGAGTTTCTATGGCTAATGAGGTTAATAAAAATAGAACTTGTACTTAAAAGTCCATAGCCTAACTGGGAAAATACACATAGAAACAAGCCAATAAAAAACATAGGGCTATATAAAGTATTCTGGAAATATAATAGAGTTTCTATTCATGTGTGCAAAGAGAGGATGAAAGTGATGGTTATAATACATGGGTGAAGATGAACATAATTATGTATGTGGGGGAGAGGTATAAGAAAATAAAGATGATTTACTTAATTCCTCAAACATCCTTCCATCAACATGCTATCTTACTGACTTACCATTCTCTATATTTTCTTGACAGTGAATATTCTTGATAGAATTGTCTACTTTCATTGAACTTTGGTACTTCTCAGTAAGTAAATTCTTAAGAATATTCAATCAGACTCCCACCTTCAATATTTTTCTGATACTATAATAATCTCAAAATGTTACCAATAACCATCTTTTTTTTAAGATTTTATTTATTTATTTGACAGAGAGAGATCACAAATAGACAAGAGAGGCAGGCAGAGAAAGGAGGAAGCAGGCTCCCTGCTGAGCAGAAAATCCAATGTGGGGCTTGATCCCAGGACCCTGGGATCATGACCTGAGCCAAAGGCAGAGGCTTTTGCCACCCACTGAGCCACCCAGGCACCCCACCAATAATCATCTTGTCAACAAGCCAAGTAATATCCTATTATCACTCATCCTTATCATCTATTATAGCAGAACAGTGTCAAGTTCATCTTGTATATGGGTATTTATGACCTCTCGATGTGGTCATACTGTGTTCTTCTGCAATGGTAGATTTCTTTTCTTCTCAACAGATTTCCCACTTTCAAGTTGCCCAAGTTTCTCAGTTCATTGCCACCTAATTCCACCTGTTAACACATTACCCCCATAAAGAGGGACTTCAATACTATGGGCAGCTTTGACATCTCTCCTTACTCTAAGGCAGAATGTCGGCCTACTGGAAATCTCCAATCTCTGAAACTAATGCTATAGTTTACTAATACTAATATATTAATTTACTAATACTAATATAGTTTACTAATACTAATGTGTCCCCCCAAAATTCACATGTTGGAATTCTCATACCCAGTGTGATAATGTTAGCAGGTAGAGCCTTTGGGAGTTGATTAGGTTATACAGTTTAGCACTCATGAATGTGATTAGTGCTTTTATAAAATAGATCTGATAGAACTCCCTAGACCCTTCGATCACATGAGGATATAAGAAGTCCATGATCCTGAAGAGAATGCTTAAGTGACTATGGTCACCCCTTATTGAATTTCTGGCCTTTAGAAGTGTGAGAAATAAATTTCTATTGTTTAGAAGCTGCTGGTCTGATATTTTGTTATAGCAGCCTGAAGAGAACTAACTCCCAAGACTCTTCAGATTTGTCCTGACCTTTATAGATAATCCACATTTAGTTTGATTTTTCTTAACCATACACAATTACTCAAAATGTCAATAAATATGTGAAACTCTCTCCTTTCCTTGTTTTTATCTTTGTTGCTCTCTTCTTTTGCTATATCACCAAAAATAAAAACTTACTATACCATGAGCCTTCTGTGAATAGTCAAATCAATATCACATACACAGCTATGAAACATTTTTTTCTTCTTACTAAGTTTATTTCTCTTTACCTTACACTATAGATATCACTGTCACTCACTTCTCTCTTTCACTATGAGTGGCAGAAAGGTGGGGCACCTGGTTGGCTCAGTGGGTTAAAGCCTCTGCCTTTGGCTCAGGTCATGATCCCAGGGTCCTGGGATCGAGCCCCACATCGGGCTCTCTTCTCGACGGGGAGCCTGCTTCTCTCTCTCTGCCTGCCTCTCTGCCTACTTGTGATCTCTGTCAAATAAATAAATAAATAAATAAATAAAGTAGTGTTTATAAAAAAAATGAGTGGCAGAAAGGTGTAAGTTTTCTAAAGCTGGACGACAGGCTTAAATTGAAAACTATGGTCTACTTTTCCATTTAGATACAGAAGGTGATAATTTTTATCTTTCTTCCCTTACCTCCAGGTTCTCAAATTTAACTGATGAGTAGACTCACTTGGGTATTTTAAAAATACTCATTGTAGATTTGCAGCTCCTAATATTTCAATCTAATCGATCTGGAATATGAACCAGACACAGAGGAATTTAAAATTTCCAAGGTTTTCAAAATGAACTCCAAGGTTGAGGACACTTTGGAAAGTTAGTGCTAATCTTTCTTCCCTAATTTTTGCATAATACTTCATATAAAAGTTCTCACTTGTTATGAATATCTTATTAATTATTCATCAAATGAAGGACTGTGATGTCCCATGTTGGTAGTTCACAGATGTGACTAAAAGAAGGAAAAAAGCCTAGAAGAGAACAACTATTAGTAAGGTATGAGAAAGATGTACACACAGAATTGTTAGTCACTTTAGAACAATTAATTTAGCATTCCTAAGCAAAATTGTGAAAAAAAAAAAAAACAAACCACACAGCCTTCGGGGTCATTCAGATCTAATTTCAATGATATTTAAAGCAAAGAGTAAAAAGATGAATGTTTATCTGCTAGGAAATTTTTGTTTAGCCTATAGGATTCTTAGAGGAAATAAATGTATGTTTTCTGTGAGATTTACACACAGTGTCTGGCTTCTGAGATCCTGTTCAAGTGTTTAGCATGTATTCTTCAAGTTCTCCCTGAGACAGGTAAAACCCAAACAGAACCCAAGAAAGTTTCAGGAAGTAAAAGCCACAAAGATATGCAAAAAACATGTTGTCTTTGACATTGGATGATCCAGTTCAACCCTGTTTGTTAATGGGATATGCTGATATTTGTGAAATTCTGTCTACATTCCAGACTCTGTACTAGAATGTGGAATTAAATGAGGAAGAAGATGTAATCTATGCCACAAATACATGTAGTCTGGCAGAAAAGGCAAATGAGTAAAAAAAGAAACTAAAGTAGAAAAATACAATGTGATGAATTTTATGTAGTAAGTAGGCATAAGAAACCATGAGACCAGTCATAGTAAAAGTAGGGAAGCAGTTTTACAAAAGAAAAGGGCTAAAATGATCATCTCTATTCTCTCTTATCTTTTTGTGATTCTCAAGTTTACAATCTTAATTGTCTACAAATTGAGGTCAATGAAGTTATAAAAATTTTCATAGGAAGCAGGAAATGTGCTGTTAATTGTGGGCTAGTGATGTTTGCATGCAGCCATGTTATGGATGAGGAGGGACATAGGTTGCATTATTAAAGAAAACTAAAGAAAAGAAGAAGAGGAGGAAAAACAACAGTAGTTATCTACTGTTTTATTTTCCAGAAATGGTAAGCTTGATTTTTTTAGGAAAGCTTTGGCCAGGGACTTTGAGATATTTAAATGCCAGTAATAGATCTAAATGTCTAACTAATTGTCTAAAGTATGTGCAAGTTGGGAAAGACTTGGAATTCATAATCACAACATATACATGCACAAATACACACACAGAAAAACAAAAAGCAGTATTGATCAAATTTTAGAAATATAAATGGTAGACCTGAGTCACTAGAAAAGATTCGGAAAACTCCTTGTGAAAAAAAGAGAGAATAGAATAAATTCAATTAAGATAATGAGTAAATACAGGAATATTCTAATTGTTTTTTCCCCCAGAGTCTGGTTAAACTTCTCAGTTCTTTTTGGTGGAACAAAATGTGTGCATGCTCTGTTTGTTAGATTTAGCACAAAGTCAAATTTCTTCTAGATCAGAGATTCTTTAAATGTTGACCACATAAAACTTTTACACTCATAAAGTAATGAGTATCTCAAAAACTTTTATTTTGAGGATTTTTACCTCACAATATTTTCTGTATTAGAAATTAAAACTGAGAAATTTGAAAATATATTTGTTAATTTGTTTAAATATAACAATAATAAGCCCATTATCTGTAGGTATAATGTTTTTTTATAAAAAATGCATTTTCCAAAACAAAAAAATTATTGAGAAGAGTAGTACTGTATGCTATTTCTGTGCATCTCTTTAATGCCTGAATTAATTGAAGACAGATAGATACTCACATTTTCTTCTGGCTCAATGTATTTCAGTATGTTTTGGTTGATGTCTATGAATAAAATCTGGCCCACACTGATATACAGTTAGAAAAGAGAGTAATGTTATGGATGTTCTTCCTCAATACTACACAAAATTCTTATAGGTTGGTTTTACCTGTACTAACTTTGAATAATTCTTGTGTCGTGTCTGATTTTGTGATATCACTTATTGATTGGAAAATATTGGTTCATTAAGTTATTCAAGTCTTTCAACTGTTTACCCACTTCATTACACAGTATAAAAATATCACATTCATCAATAAAATCACCAAACTCATCAGAAAATCTTGAAGCTGTCAGGCTATGGTGATGCAAACAAGTTTTCCAAAGTTCTAAATTTTGCTGGAAAACTTGAATTTTACCGTTGGCAAAAAATCTTGTCAATTATTTTCCTTGAAGTGACAGACTTAATTGATTTCTTTTTGGCAAAATATCTGCTCAGTATCCAAATGGGATTAGCCAGTTTATATCAAGTGTTCTTTATAGACAAATTGTACCCTATGAAAAAATGGTTCCTCAGGTCATAACACAAACAATTGAATAAATGTGTTTTCTCATACAAAGGATACAGTCTTGATTCATGCTAAGCTATCAGCATTTTTAGGTTATGCTTTTGAGTCATCAGTGCAAATATTGATAAAGTGAAAAAAAAAACATTGTCTTATTATTGTTATAAAAATAGTCATAACCCAGCAGACCCCTTGAATATGTATCAGAGATTCCAACTGATCATGCTTTGCCCTAGATATATAACTACTACAAATATAATGTACAAATGTAGGGGAAAAGTACATGTATATGTATATATGTTCACATGCATATGATTTATATAAATATGTGCTGTGGATGGAATGGTGTCCCTCTAAAAGTCATATGTTGAAATTCTAGTTCCCAATGTGGTAGTAGTTGGAGATGGAGATTTTGGGGGCAGTTAGATCATGATGATGGAGCCCTCATGATGGGATAGGTGTCCCTATGGGAACACAAAAAGCAAAAACCAATTACCTCTCTGCTATGTGAGGCTACAACAAGAGGGCAGAGTCTACAAGCCAGGAAGAATTCTGTCACCAGAACCCAACCTTATTAGCACTCTGATTTCAGACTCCCTAGCCTCCAGAATTATGTGAGATAAATGTGTTGTTTAAATCACCCAGTTTATGGTATTTTGTTACAGAAGCTGAGATGACTAATACAACATGCAGACACTACGGAATTGTGTTATTCTCATTTACTTATGATGATTTACTGAAACCTAGGGATGTGTATGTGTTTAGAATTTATAAGATTATTCTAAAGTATTTCAAAGAAGACTATTGGGAAAAAAAAAATCTTACTTGGCTTCTATTCAAATCCTTCCCACCGGCATCATAGAGGGAAATTGGCTAATGTGCATCAGGAAAGGAAACAGACAAACAAATAATAATTTAGAAAGAGTCTCAAAGCATTGGGTGTGCACCTCAATTAAGACATAATTTAAGCTTTGAGACCTGAAAATTTGGTGGGCTAATTGTCCAGATTAGAATGGAAACAGAAGAAACTGATAATAGAGGAGAGAAGAGTAGATATTTTTATCAAAGGAAGGAATATGAAGTTGAATCTTTTGGAAAGATAAAAGTAGACAAGCATTTATTTTAAAACTAAAGTTTTGAGTGCTTGCTATGTGCTAGACATCATTCAAGATACCAGGATTGTAATCGTAAACAAAACTGATCAGCTCTTTGCCCTCCTGGAGTCTTTAGCATAGTGACTGCTATAGGGGAGTGACAAGCATTACTATAAAATGAGATAGGTGGGATGTCGTTAACAGAGAACCATCTCTGAATGGTTACTGAAGAGTGGTAAGCAGTTGATTTTAATTGATGTAACACTAGGCCAAGATAATGATTTAGTTAAAAAGATATATGATATCCCTGATATGAGGAAGTGGAGATGCAACATGGGGGACTAGGGGGACAGAAAAAGAAGAAAAGAAACAAGATGGGATTGGGAGGGAGACAAACCATAAGTGACTCTTAATCTCACAAAACAAACTGAGGGTTGCTGGGGGGAGGGGGTTGGGAAAGGG